>JAMPIV010022177.1:0-50310 GCA_024509875.1 Oreohelix idahoensis | reverse complement strand
CTCCTAATGTAGTCCATTGGACTTAAGAATGTCAATCCTCTTTGGATAAGGTTAAAACTATGTTTTCTACTTCACCTATCCTAGTATTGCCTTCTGAGGATAAGACATTTATTCTTCGTAGTGACGCTTCATCCACCGGGATTGGAGCTGCACTAATGCAAGAGTACTCTGGAACTCTGCATCCTGTGATGTATATTTCTCGGAAATTAAATGCCGCAGAGAAGAATTACTCGGTCCTAGACCGTGAATTATTGGCTATGGTTTGGTCAATCCTTAAACTGCAAAGATTTCTTCTGGGCGCGCATTTTCATTGTGGAAACTGACCAGAAAGCTCTTACGGCTATTCAGAGTAAAAATCTGAAGAGCGCGAGATCAACGCGATACGCGATTGCTCTACAGCCATTTCATTTTTCGGTGCGAGCTATCCGTGGGTCAGAAAATGTGATGGCAGATATTTTGTCTAGATGCCCACATGATTCATAACTGTTATACAACTTTGATACAGTTGTTTCTATGTTGAAATGTGTACACATATGTAATATATCATATATTGATTGTAACACTACTTAGCGGTTCATTGATATTTATTCACCGCTGATCTTTCAATGTTTTTTCGTCTTTGATGATCATGATGTTAAGATATCTTAGATGAAATTTATGTATAAACTAATGTGGAAATTGTGTCATTGCTAATATTGTAGTATGCGTTGGTGACACCTCTCTGGAAATATTTATACTTAGAGAAGTACTTTCTCTAAGGTCATAAAACTTATGCTTATCATCTGCGCATTGTATTGGTGCGTTGTGAGCCTATTGTATGTTGCTCCTAGATGTATTTCAAAAAAAAAAAAAAGTACCATTTTTTTTCCCCGAGGGGTGTGGTAATCTGTTGCGTGCATATTTTGACGCACATATTACAAAAATCGATATGGCTATTTAATATGGAAGAGATATAGACATTCATTCATTTGTGTATGAAAATGCTGTCTATGGTAAAAGCGAGATAATCCATGTTTGATTCACACTTTTGATTATAGGAGTAATCGTTTTTGATATTGATCCGGCGCAAGGATATTGCTCTTATATTTGTACTTATTTTTAGGGCCAGAAAATAGATTAATTTGCTTATTATGTTTATGGCCTGAATTCATATGTATTACATATTATTAGTACAAGTAGAATCAGTCCTATATTGTATATTTTGGATGGGTAGGCGGGACTAGATTCTTGTTATTCCGGTCTAGCGGAAGTATGAGTTGTCTTGACAAGTCGTGATGAGTTCCGATGTACCGTGATAATGGCGGGTACGCACTTTTCAAAGGGCTGGTAGATTCTTAAGGAAATATGATTCATGAAGTGGTTTTCTTCTAAAGGAGATGGTATCTCTACTATAGTTTATGTTAGAGACTCTCCTAAGGTACGGTACAATGTATAATTCGGACTCCATGTATTGCCAGACCCTATTTTGATGATCTCATGTCGATTCGACCTAGATGGAACATTGTGCTTCGTATCGCTAGGGTCGTGTTTTGTATCGACAAAGATGACAGACTTTCCTACAGCGGTTATGGCTACGTGAATTAACCTGATCACCGTAGAGCTGTATGGGAACATTTATGAAATCATTTATATACCCATTATAAATTAACTCTGGCTTATATTCTCCTTCCTATGAATGAGTGAACGACAACTCAGGGAGGCGGCCATGTTAGATTTCGGTCATCATATGTTTTGATCACTGCCAAGAGAACAGATTATTTATCCTATTATCGGACAGTGACAGGGAGATCTCAATCTTGCTAGAAACCCCCTCTTTCGTGGTTTCATAATATATGCTACAAACTATGGACGTCAAGTAACTTTAGTTATTTACCGATCTGCCTTCACTGACGCGTTTAGTCAGATAGGGGGATGCGGCCATAATGTATCATGACAATTGAACTTTTGATGTACTCTACAGACTTTCATAAATAAGGATTCAAGTGATATGACACATCCACTAATTTTTAACTGATGACAAGATCCAGACAAGTGCCAGTGAAACAGGAGCTGAGAAGAAGACGTTGACGATGGAGCAGACGTACATTGAGAAAACCTGTTGATAGCATTATAAGGCAATTCTTGATCTGGAATCTCCTAGGTAAGGGAAGTAGTGGAAGAACAAAGAACGCACATAGAACAGAACTGGAGACAGGCTTGAACGGAATAACGAAGACATGAAAAGACGCGGAGTTGATGGCACAGGACAGGAAGACTTGGCATACGTTTGTTGAACGCCTATGCTTCTTCTGGAGCTGAAGGGTGGTGAGAGACGTTCATACAACAAAATGTTTCAAGTTCAATAAAATATAACAAACATCAATAATGACCAACCAGTCTTGCTTGTTAAATAAGATTTTGCCTCTTTTTGGCGAGGTGCGTCCCGTTCAACCTAGTCGGGAATATTAGGGCGTAAGTCCAAAGCTTGTCTTTCGCGATTCTCGTAATTTGACATTACAGTATGTAGTTACGAGACGATTATTACGAGGTTGTGAATGGGCCTGGCAACCTCATCATGTCAAACATTTTGCCAAAGAAACCACCGCTGCAAGATCATTTGAATGTTTTGTGTAGGCTCCCTGCAAGGCTACCAGCTGCTGTGGTGGCTCAAGACTCCGTGAGCAGGGCAAACGTAAATGATGATGAATACAGCACGGCATGGACAGTGAAGCAATACTTTCTTCATCACCTGAGACAGTACATCGATAATCTCAGATTTCATTTATATCATTCAGACTTTTCTGATGATCCTCAAAATATGCAACAGTGTTTCACAATCTGTACGGTACTAGTTCCAGACAAACTCACATGACAATATTTCAGACTCCACATCAGAGTGTTTCACATCATTCAGCTGTTAACAGTCTCTGGACACTTTTAATGCCTGTATAGTAATAAAAAGTAACCTTTTCACGGCAGCCAATCAACAATCTTGGAATACCTTGGACGTCTGTACGTTGATAACTCAATCAATTTATGTTAGTCAATCAAAAGTTTCTGTACGCATCTGATGTCTCTACATTCATACCTCGGTCATTTCATATCAATCGGTCAATCAACACTCTCCGAACAAATTTGATATTTGGACAGGTTTAGAGCACAATTCTGCAGACACTGTCTTTTTAAATTATTAGTCTTCCTTAGTTTATTTTTAGTTTCTTTGTGAAGCCCAGTGTTACGATTTATTTTGCACACCACAATGGGTTTGCTTGTGGAGAGCGTTATTATGCTCTAACAAATTCATATTATACGAAACTACACCGCAATAGGATATGACGTGGACTAATGTATGCATGCAGAAGATATCTTCTTCTTCTTCGTACACTCTCAGACGTCCACTTGAATGTTCTCAAAGAAAGCAGTAGTCAGTTTGAGGCTATTTGAATCCCCGTAAAGCTTTTCCACGAAAGGAGCTGGCGTCGGCCATATGCACTTTCTCTGTACCACATATAAGGGGCGACTTTGAAGCAGATGTTCAGCAGTCATTTTATCAGTGCCACAGTTACACTGATCGGTAGTTCCTATCTTTAGCTTGTTGAATAGATGGTATCTCAATCTGTTGTGGCCAGTGCGGAGTCTGAAGATTACCACTTGTTCTCTTCTGTGGAGCTGGTAGTAAGCATCATTCTGTGTGTGCCCTGGATGTTCTACATTCCATTTGTTTCTGTATCTGATTCTGATAAAACTCTTTGCCTCCTCAAAAGTTATGCTTGCATCAGGCTGAGGTAGATGTGAACCTTCTTTTGCCATTCTGTCAGCCTCTTCATTGCCGGCAATATTACAATGAGATGGGATCCATTGGATTTTTGAATCGTTGACAAAGTTTGTGGAGCACTACTCTGAGATCATCCAGGTCTGTATTATTTTGTCTTTTCAACGTTGCAATTACTGACTGTGCATCAGTAAAGAAAGCAACTTGTCTCTCTGCCGTTTCTTCTGTCAATATAACCTCTGCTGCAGTTTTCAAGGCCTCTGCCTCTGCTCTGAAGTTGCTGGAGAATCGTCCTGTCGCCACTGACAGCCTTTTTTCTGCACCAGTGCTTAAGGTCAGAAAGACACCCCCACCTCCATTTTCTGTTGCATTTGTTGCTGATCCATTTGTGTATGCATGGGTCCAGGTGTTGCGTGGATAATGTTTCTCTATGTATTTTGTCGCTATGGATTTTCTATCTGTTGCAGTTTGGCTCTTTTTACTTTCAATTCCAGGAATGTTTTCTATCATTTTAGGAAAACGATTTTGTTTCCAAACTGGTAGCTTGTGTGCAGTGTAGATGGGTTTAACAGTGGATATTTCATCTATGGATACTGCTCTCATTTGTGGTTTGGTTGATTCTACAAAATTACTTCGTTTGAGTCTTTGCCTTCTAAGAGCATTTATTCTATGGCACATTGGGTGGTCTGTTAGTCTTTTGAATTTTTTCGGCCTGTTGTTGAGCCCTGCAGTCTCTTCTATCTGTCATTGGCTGGAGGCATGTAATCTTTTCGAGTTCTTTTATAGGTGTTGACTTCATGCCTCCCGTTATAATTCTCATTGCTTGATTTTGGAGTCTGCTAATTTTATCGAAGTTTGTCTTAGCGGCTGTTGCCCATGCTGCCATGCCATATTCAAGAACTGGCCTCACTCGCCCTGTGTACAACGTCTTAAGCACTTTCTCATCTGTACCCCAAGTTGTTCCAGCAAGTTTTTTCATAATTGCCATTCTTTGTCTTGCTCTCATTCAATTTCTGTCAACCTGTTTTTTCCAAGTCAGACGGCGATCAAAAATAATGCCTAGGTAGTTCGTATTTTCATTTAAATGCAGAAGATATGAAAAGTTGAGCAGAAGTGTAAATCGTCTGCTAGGGTCTTCTTGGTGTGTGTCTTCAAGAGAGAAAACGTTTAAGTGTGAGCTCCAGGCTAAAAGTGTGTCCGCATGATTTATTCTTAACTCTTCTTGGATCTTGGCATTGAGAATGTATGCCAGAGATATGAGGTTGAAAGGGAAGTATCCATGAGTAACTTTTCATTGTATATTTTAGCCATGTTGTGCTAAACCGACAGTGCTGCGGACTTAGACGCTCAGATTGATTATTATATCAAAGTATAAGAATCGTGATGCCTATTGTAAAGGCCAACATATACAGTCATTAAGCAGATCCTCAAATATATATATATGGAGCCTTGTAATGTGATTAAAAGTTGGAGTCCTTGTCTACACAAGAGTGGTGCGTTTATTGAATTAGCTGTTGGCGTTGTGCCCTAGACGTGTGTGCAATATTTTAACAGTCCTACAATATTTCAATACCACTATTATTATCGCACGCCACACCCAGCTCGTAAAATTTTTCCTCTCAATCTATTTTCCCCCCACATTTTCATAGGCTGTTCCCTATCTCTTATGTTCCTGCGAGTTTAGTATTCACATGGGTATTCGATACTGCCACGCCAATTTGATTATTGTAATCTTATATTCAGAAACAAATTATTGGATTAGTTACAGTAATAAAATAGTAGTATATTTTATCCTACCCTATTTGCCTGATTGCTCCACTATCAATTCCGTGGTCAGCTTTGGTATATTCAACATTCGATGGTATCATCTCAGGAACAGAATATCTACATCCTTCCTCTTTTTCTTCTTCTGCAAGTACCATGCCTGCTTGCGTAGGCGATCATGTATCTGCACAACCTCATGTCTCCAGGGATGTTTATCAGTTACGTTGTTGTCCATGCCATGATGTAAAACAGTCCAGTACATTCTCTCTTTGTCTTCCTCTGTCTCTGCTACCTTCAATCTTTACTGTTCTCGAGATATTTCCCAGCTTCCTTCTTCTCATAAAGAATGTGGATTGCTTCTTTCTAACACAAAGAATAAGCTTTCTTTCCGCGTTGGCCTCTTTTGTGACATCCTCATTACTCTTTTTGGCTCTCCGTGGTATTTTTAATGTTTGTCTGTAAAATCACTGAAATCTCTGTGGCCTGTATTGCTTTACCTCCTATTTTTCTTAATTGTCCATGGCTCACCTCCGTATGTCAGGATTGGTTCTATCTTTGTATTAGAGGGCAGGAGTTCTCAACCTGTTGTAAGTTGCGGCCCACCTTAACACTCGTGCTAGACCTATGCGGCCCCCTTAAGGAGAAATACAGTTTACAGAATTCGTTTTACCGCATGTATATTGTGCATACATTACAGATCTGAGCATTTATTACGCAGCTAAAAGATGTGCACATTTATTAAAAGTCAGGTCATCTAAAAATATGATTTAGTAAATCGTTTAATTTATATATAACTTGTTTGAAGTTCTTTAGTAATCATACTAAAACAGTTCATAGTTCATTAGGATGGTGCGTGCTGTTTCGCAGCCGCAAGTTTCCGAATGTCTGGCTCCAGAGACGATATTTTAAGTCGCAGGTCTGACTCCACAATAAGTCTGCTGCTGTATTTAATTTTCACACGGACGAGAGCTAAAAATTTGGCGAATGCGTTTGTTTTTGCTGTTCGATAGGTTTTATGATTTTATTGTTAATATTGTGTAAACTATTTCTTGAATACATTGCGGACGCCGTAGGTCCTTGTCGCAACCCTTAGTTTGGGAACCACTGTTGTAAGTTTTTTTTCCCTACACCACTCTTTCTTTTATCTGCGTTCTGTGTTACCTTTGATTTGTTCATTCATTCATAAATTCAGCCATTCATTCATAAATTCAACCGTTCAATCATAACTTCAGTGTTCATTCATAAATTCAACCATTCATTCATTCATTCATTCATAAATTCAGCCATTCATTCATAAATTCAACCGTTCAACCAATAAAATCAACCGTTCAATCATAACTTCAGTGTTCATTCATAAATTCAACCATTCATTCATTCATTCATAAATTCAACCAATCAATAAATCGATGAATAACCTTTAGCTCCTCAAGGAGCATAGCCCTTCAACAAACACATGCCAAGTCGTCCTGTCCTGTGCCATCCACTCAAGTTCTTTCCATGTTTTCCTCATCATTTTCACCTCTGTTTCCAGTTCTCTTCTCCATGTGCTTCTTGGTCTAACTCTGCCTCTCTTTCCCTGTGGTTTCCAGAACAAAGAGTGCCTTGTAATGCTATCAGCAGGTTTCCTCAATGCGCTAGCGTCTTCTTCTCAACTCTTGTTCCACTGGCATTTGTCTGATTCTTGTCATCAGTTCCACATTTGTGACTTTGTCATACAATTTCAGTCCTTCTATTTTAACCCGTTTATAAAAGTCTGTAGCTTTTGGTTGTTGTTTTTGTTGCTTTCCGTGTTTCAGAGCCATACAATAGGACTGACTTCACATTTGAGTTGGATTCTTATTTTCGTGTTGGACTTGATTTCTCTTGACCTCCCAATGCAATTAAAGCTCCTCTTACTTTTTGTATTCTTATTTTCATATCATTGTCTGTCCCTCCAACGATGTCTATATTACTACCAAGATATGTGTACGATTCTACATCTTTTAGTGGTGTTTCTTCAAGCTCAACCTTCTTATCATTTCTTGAATTTATTCTCATAATCTTTGTCTTTTTCCTGTGTATTTTCTGACCCACTTGTTGTGACCTGCCATCGAGAATTTTTATTTTCTCTTGCATCTGATTATGGTTATGGGACAGAAGAGCCAAGCCATCTGCAAAATCCAGATCATCAAGCTGTTTAGTCAGATTTCACTGGATTCCATTTCTGTTGTGTGATGTCGATGTTTTCATAACCCAATCTATTGCTAGTAAGAAAAGAAATGGAGACACGAGGCATTCCGTTCTAATCATAAACGATTCTGTAAGTTGTCCTTCATGAAGAACTCTGCATGTCATGTCTTCATAGGTCTTCTTTATTAAGTTAATGATCTTCATGGGAACTCCATAATGCCTCATCAATTTCCAAAGTGATTCTCTGTTTACACTGTCAAATGCCTTTTCATAGTCCACGAATCCGATTTATAGCGGTGATTCCATTCCAGACTTTCTTCTTCTTCTTCTTCTTCTTTGATCCATAACCGCCAACCGTCAAAGCAGTCAGCGGCCATCACGCCTGGTGGCGTCTTGTAGGGCAGCAACAAATTGATTCCACTTTGCTCGGTCGGCGGCAATCCTTCGTACAGTGCCCCAACTGTGGTTCATTCTTTGCATCTCAGCTTCCACAGTTCTCCGCCAAGTTGTTTTTGGTCGGCCTCTCTTTCGCTTTCCCTCGGGGGTCCATAGCATAGCTGTTCTTGCGATGGTATCAGGGTCCCTTCTGAGGACATGGCCAACCCAACTCCAGCGTCTGCCAGCTATGATGGTGTGCATGTCCTCCTGGTTACTCCGAATAAGTAGTTCTTGGTTGCTGATGGTGTTTGGCCAAAAGATTCGGAGAATTTTCCTTAGGCAGATTGTGTGGAAGGAGGACAGTTTCGACATTTCCTTCTCTGTTACTCTCCAACATTCCGCACCATAGAGAAGCACAGAAAGTACGCAGCTCTCATACAGTCTTAATTTGGTGTTTGTGCTGTACTGGGAAGACTTCCAAATGTTGTTGAGAATAGCAAAGGCTGTTCTCGCTTTATTCATTCTGTTGTTAATGTCCTTGCTTGTTCCGCCGTCAGGTGTTACTATGCTTCCTAGGTAAGTAAATGTGTCTGTCTGTTCTAACTTCTGGTTCCTTACTGTTATTGGCTCAGGATTGCCCACATTTAGTGTCATGACCTCTGTCTTCTTCAGATTGATGTTCAGGCCAACCTGCTGGCCATACTTATTCAGTCTATCAGTTTTGTCTTGAATGTGTTGGTGTGAATGCGCGAGCAGTGCAATGTCATCTGCATATTCCAAATCTTCCAGTGTAGAAAACGTTGTCCATCTAATTCCCCTTGGACTGCCCTCTGTTGTCTGGCGCATCACCCAATCTATGACTGTCAAAAATAATGTTGTTGATAAGGGGCATCCCTGTCGTACTCCTGTTTTCACTTCGAAAGTTACATTACTCGATCCAACACTGCACGTAAAGTTAGAATAGAGGCTTTTTATAATGGAAACAATGCGGCTGGGAATTCCATAAGCCCTCAGAATTTTCCATAGGCTGTCCCTGTGTATGCTGTCGAAAGCCTTTTCAAAATCAACAAAGTTAATGTACAGCTGTCTCTGCCATTCTGAGCACTGCTCTATAATGTTCCTGAGGGCAAATATATGATCTGCACATCTTCTGTTCTTTCTGAAGCCCGCTTGTTCTTTCCTCAGTTTATGGTCAACTGCTTTTGAAATTCTCTGGATGATTATCCTGCCTAGTATTTTGCTGGGAACTGAGAGGAGGGTAATTCCTCTCCAGTTGTTGCAGTCTGCAAGGTCGCCCTTCTTGGGCAATTTGACAATTGTTCTTTTACTCCACTCTGTTGGTGTTGTCTCAGTTTCCCAGACTTGTGCAAATAGTGGTTCTAATAGTTCTGCTGCTAGTTCAGGGTCTGTCTTGAATAGCTCAGCATTCAGATTGTCGTGACCAGGCGCTTTTCCATTTTTTTTTTTTAGCCCTTTGATAGCTGTGATAATTTCTTCTTTTCGTGGAATGTCTGTATTTACGTCTAAGTCACTTTCAGCCTCAGGAACATTCAGCTGAGTCTCTGGTGGTTCCTTATTCAGTGTTTCTCTGAAGTGCTCTGCCCACCTTGTTTCCTGCCCCTGTGCTGTGGTGATGAGATTTCCTTGCTTGTCTCTTACTAACGTTATGTTGTTTGCACCTCGTTTTCCACTGATAGCTTTAGTTATTTTATAAACTGTGCTTTGTTCATTTCTCAGTGCTGCCTCTTCTGCCTGTCTTGCAAGGTCATCCAGAAATGTCCTTTTGTTAGCACGGGTTTGACGTTTTACTTCCTTGTCCAGCTGACTGTACTGTTCACTATATATTGCCTTTAACCTGGGAGACTTAGCTTCTGTTTTCTTCCTTTTCATTTCCTTTCTAGGGAGCCGCGCTAGCGTAGTGGTTACAACACCGCTCTGGCGACCGGGTGATTCAGGATCAAACCCGGGCGACGGCATTTGAGGATTTTTCGTCGACCGGGAATTGGACTGGATTAACTCGAGACCTGGCGACGACATTTGAAGGAGTGTCGTCGACCAGGGATTGGCGGCTCCTGAGCCGACCCAGCTGCAATGGGTACCTCCGAAATCGGAGAGTATTTGCCTGAATGGCGAGGGACACCTGTCTCTGTACAAGTAAAAAGGGATACTCACGTAAAATCAATGTCAGGTTAGACATAGTAATAACCTGAGATTTCGCCTCGAGTATTAGCGGGCGTACGAAAAAAAAAAAAAAAATTTCCTTTCTCTTCGCTATGGTGTTTAGCGTTTCTGGTGTTATCCAGTCTTGGCTCTTTCTTTCCTGGAATCCCAAGCATGACTTGCTGCTTTCTTTATATATTGTTGAGATGGTGTTGAATTTCTGGTCCACATCATCGGTCTCTGTTCTTTCCTGGCTTTTGGTAATCAGATATCGTCTCTTTACGTCGACCACAAACGCTTTTCTGGTGAGGGGGTCCTTAAGTTTCGTGATGTTGTATCTTTTCTGTTTGACTGCAACTGGTCCAGCAGCTCTGAGTTTCACCTTCAGTCTTGCTACTACTAGGTGATGATCACTTCCCACATCTGCGCCTCTTCTTACTTTCACGTCTTGTAGTGCATGTCTCCATCTGCCATTGATCATTATGTGATCTATCTGGTTTTTGTCTCGTCCGTTTGGTGATTCCCATGTTAACTTGTGCACTTCTTTGTGTTGAAAAAGTGTTCCTCCGATGACCAGGTTGTTAATACTGCAGAAGCTTATTAATTTGTCCCCATTCTCATTTACTGTTCCACTGCCGCATTTCCCCATTACTCTTTCGTTATAATTATTGTGTGTTCCAACTTTCGCATTTAGGTCTCCCATTACTATAATAAGATCGTACCTGGGTACAGTTTCCATTTCCTTTTGTACCTGTTGATAGAACTCGTCCTTAATCTCTTCGTCGCTGTCATTTGTTGGTGCATAACATTGTATAATTGTGGTGTTGGTGAATCTCCCTCTCAGTCTTGCTCTTATTAGTCTGTTGTTAATGGGTTTCCATTCCAGTAGAGATCTTTCCATTCCTTTCTTAAGGATAATGGCTACACCTTCGTTGTGCTGACCGTCCTCTCTACCAGAATAAAGTACTGTTTCCCCTGTAGCTGTTTTTATTCTCCCCATCCCTGTCCATCTGCTCTCGCTTATTCCCAGGATATGTAGTTTGTAGTTCCTCATCTCTGCTGTAATCTGTCTCAGCTTTCCTGCCTCGTTCATAGTTCTGACATTCCAAAAACCAATTCTGGTTTCGTGTTTTGCGGTCTGGGCATCCGTTTTCATGCCAGTGGCTTCCTTTCGGCTTTCACCACTGTCAGTCATACGAGCCTGAGACTCCGGATGTCCGTCCCGCATCAAAGTATTTCCATTTATTGCTGTTTCCGTAACGTGTGTGATTTTTTACACAGACAGGGGTGTCGGCCCTGTGCTAAAACCCCCAACCTGGAGTACCAGGGTACCAGCTTTTGTCTGACCCCTACCCACGCAGACCAGTCCAGCATGGTTGAACCTACCAGGAGTAAAACTCCCACTGGCATAGCTCTGGGGATTGTCAGGGTACACAAGCTGCCATACCGCTACAAGGTATAGGTACCATTGATGGCAGATTCCAGACTTTGTTCAACTATTATTCTCAGTGTGGCTATCTGGTCTGTACAGGATCTATTTTGTCGAAAAACCTGCTTGTTCATCTCTCAGTTGCTTGTCTATGGACTCTTTTAATCTCTCGATGATTCTGTTTGTCATAACAATAGTCCTTCAACAAAATTATGTCCTGTGCCATCAGATACGGTCTTTCGAGTTCTTCATCATCCCTGTCATTTCTGTCTCAGATCTCTTCTCCATGTGGTCTTCAATCTCCATCCACCTCTTTTACTCTGGGGGTTCCAGAACAAGGGCTGCCAATCAATGCTATCATGTTTCCTCATTTTGTGTCTTATCCATCGTCAGCGTTTACTTCTTACCTGGTGCTATCTCAAGCATGTCGTAAAAGGCGGTTAATGTGATTTTGTGCTCGAGGCTGGCAACCTCTTGGTTACACCTCATTTTGCACACAGGCTTGCACTCACTACTGAAGGCATCGCTGTGCGCAACAGAGGTAGCACGAAAACGCATCGATTTTGAAACCGCATCAATAAATATATCTATGACGCAGGTTAAAATCAAAACATATGCGCCGTCTGCATCTAAGAACTAAGGGTCACTTTTCGGCCTCTTTTGGCTGGTGTCCATCGAGGTGTACAGACGTGTGTGTCTGAGAGCTTTTGTCAAACTGTTCGATGTCCATGGGTTTACTCATCATGTAAAACATGATGCTGCAGAATTATTCACTTTAGGAGCATAGGTGAACCTTGGCGCAAGACTTCTGCAGGATGGCCAACTGCCCAGATGGTCTCATGATCGTTAAGGAGCGTATGAAGAGAAACAAACAAGCATCTCCGTGTCGAGTGGCAGTGTCTTTAGAGCGTTTGCTTCTCGAGCTAAAGTTAACGGGTTCAAAACCAGGTAACGCTTCACTCCATCGAGAGGCCACACCACTTCATAAACCTTGAAACTACTTGGGTCCCTGAAGCTGAAGCTTCATTAGCTTCATAGGAGATCCGCCTCTGGTACCATGACCTTTCAAGAAATAAAACCTGAAACTCAAATTATAATATTCATTTATTCGTGCATTATCGGTCAGCTGCGAGTGGAGCACAGGCCTAAAAAAAACACCAAGCCATCCTATCCTGTACTATCTGTTCAAGGTCTGTCCATGTATCCATGAGTTCAAGGTCTATCCATATATCCATGTGTTCAAGGTCTATCCATGTGTTCAAGGTCTATCCATGTATCCATGTGTTCAAGGTCTTTCCGTGTATCTATGTGGTCAAGGTCTATCCATGTGTTCAAGGTCTATCCATGTGTTCAAGGTCTATCCATGTATCCGAGTGTTCAAGGTCTATCCATGTGTTCAAGATATATCCATGTATCCATGTGTTCTAGGTCTATCCATGTGTTCAAGGTCTATCCATGTAGTTTTGTAAACCTCCGTCCCTTCTTTTTTGTTTCACTGGCACTTGTCTGGTTCTTGTCATCAGTTCCACATCAGTGATCTTGTCATAACACTTCAATCGTTCTGCTCTGCGCAACAAACATTTCTGAAAATTTGAATCGTCTGGTTGTCTTTTAACTTTTCTCCATGCTGCAGAGCCATACAGTATGGCAGTATTGATTATTCTTCAATGCATTTAACAACATAGTGAAGTGGCATTCTCATGTATACCCTTATATTATTAAACAGTGTAAGGACAAATGTTTTATACTTCATGCGAGATAATATTGATCTTTGTTGTTATTGCAACTGAAAAATAAATGAGCTCGTGTATTAATTGATGAGATGATTTGGCCATGTCTGCAGAATGGGAGAAGATCGACTACCATGGCAAGCATGGGAAACTAAGAGCCAGTAAGCCACCCACGTCTGTTGTTTTTCTGTTGTCTAGTTTTCTACTTCTTTATTTCTTACGAGTGCCTGAAAACATACCTTTATGTGTGTGTAATATTTATTATCCAGACCTCCAGGATGACCCAAAGTCTGTTGGGAGGACAACATAAGACAATCTTTGAAGGACCGAGGACTTGAATGGAACCAAGACAGGAGGAAGACAGCTGATAGAATGGTATGGCGATCTCTCTTACAAATCTATACACCTCACGGTAGAAGAGGAACGACTATGTAAGTAAGTAAGTATTAATCGTCTGTAAATTTACAAATTTTCAAGATGGAACAATTTGGAAAAGGAACAGTTGCTGTCATGGCAACGATTTTGTGCCAGTTTTCGACTGATTAACATAAGATACCTCTGCCTTTTGGCTTTCCGCGTGTCTTAAAACCAGATATGCTGTTCTAGGGAGGGGGCAGGCTCTGTTTCATTGCCATACAAGACTATTTTGTTGTCAAATCATTACAATCCGTAGCCGAATGTAATAGAGAGAGAGAGAGAGGGGGGGGGGCGGGGCGGGGGGGGGGGGGGGGGGGGGGGGGGGGGGGGGGTGGAGAACTCGGGGGGGGGTGGGGGGGGGGTGGGGGGGGGAGCGGGGGGGGGGGGAGGGGCGTGGCGGGGGGGGGGGGGGGGGCGGGGGCGGGGGGGGGGGGGGGGGGGGGGGTGGGGGGGAGGGGGGGGGGGCGGGGGGGTTGGGGGGGGGGGGGGGGGGGGATGGGGGGGGGTGGGGGGGAGGGGGGGGGGGGGGGGGGGGGGGGGGGGGGGGGGAGAGAACTTTATTCTTACAGGATTGAAAATTCAGCACGTATGCCCGTTTAACATTCTACCCTTCCATTCTTAGATCTTTTATACCCAATTCATGTAATGTTACATGCGAGAGACAGGCAGACATGCAGACAGAGAGACAGACAGATGGACAGACACAGACAGAAAGAAAGAAAGGTCGGCATGAAAACTACATTATTGTGTAAAGATGGCAAATGTCCCATCTAATATGTGGTAGAACAGAAGAACAAAAGATAACAAAAATAATAAAGATTATACAAAGAACAGAACATTTATCTATGCGTAAATGTTTCTTTAGTTCATTAGTACTGTGGATTTGAAGTTGTGGATTCCAGAACAAGGACTGCCTCGCAATACTATCACCACATTTTCTCAGTGTATGTTCTATTTATCGCCAGCGTCTTATTCTCATCTCTAGTTCCACACGTACTTGTCTGGTTATTGTCATCTCTAGTTCCACAGGTACTTGTCTGGTTATTGTCATCTCTAGTTCCACAGGTACTTGTCTGGTTATTGTCATCTCTAGTTCCACAGGTACTTGTCTGATTATTGTCATCTCTAGTTCCACAGGTACTTGTCTGGTTATTGTCATCTCTAGTTCCACAGGTACTTGTCTGGTTATTGTCATCTCTAGTTCCACAGGTACTTGTCTGGTTATTCTCATCTCTAGTTCCACAGGTACTTGTCTGGTTATTGTCATCTCTAGTTCCACAGGTACTTGTCTAATTATTGTCATCTCTAGTTCCACAGGTACTTGTCTGGTTATTGTCATCAGTTCCACACTGATGGTATTGTCAAACCATTTTAACCCTCTTTTTTCATGCAAACACCCATTTTAAAAAGCCTGTAACTTACTTTCTATTCTTTCTGATGTTCTCCATGTTTCACTGCCATACAATAGATTTGACTTGACATTTGAGTTTAATTTTTTTTTTCTTTTTGGTGTGGGATACTTGATTTATTTTATTTACGAATATTTCCCAATGGAA
Organism: Oreohelix idahoensis; assembly: GCA_024509875.1. NCBI lineage: Eukaryota > Metazoa > Mollusca > Gastropoda > Stylommatophora > Oreohelicidae > Oreohelix > Oreohelix idahoensis. Next base: position 34,956 of record JAMPIV010022177.1, on the reverse strand, counting down.
TGAAAGCTTTTGCCTTCTGTATTCTTATTTCGATATCACTATCTGTTCCTCCAACTTTGGGAAAGGACAGCTTTGATTTAAAACTAACGACGGAGTAGTAGATAGGACGGGGACAGCCGAAGCTAGCAACAAAGCTCTCTGAAATTGGATATCCCGTGTCGTAAAGGGCAGATACCGTTTCACATGTATGAACATAGAAATAATGGTTCACATGTATGAACATAGAAATAATGGTTCACATGTATGAACATAGAAATAATGGTGCACATGTATGAACACAGAAATATTGGTTCACATGAATGAACATAGAAATAATGGTGCACATGTATGAACATAGAAATAATGGTTCACATGTATGAACAAAGAAATAAATAAAGAGAGAAACTAGAGGCTTGTGACCAGTAAATAATAATATAAATGGGTATGTTGCAAGTACTTGTAGGAAATAAAGAAGTAAAAAACTAGACAACAGAAAAATGACAGAAGTGATAGGCTTACCAGGGAATCGAACCCAGAACCATCCGAACGGCTCCTTCGCCTCACTATATATTATTATTATAATAATATGAAAATAATATAATAATATATATTATTATTTTACATATTATTATTTATTATTGTTATTATTTTAACACACCAGTTCAACTGTACGTTACGGCTGAACGCAAAATTTTTCTCGGAAAAAAATATTCAGCTTTGAGCAACTCTCTCGACCAGACATCGCCTTAGTATTGCTTCATTCCATCTCTCCTTCAGCTAGTTTTGAGAAAAAACACGTTCCAGGTTTTTGGGTTACTAGATGAAAGTAAGGATATATCACATAAAAATGAACTTTTTCACGATGATTGAAACTTTTAACTAAGATATTATGTAAGATGATATATTAAATTATGTGACTTATGACCTCAGGTCAATTTTGGTAAAGAAAAAAAAATGAAGATGAAATAATGCAGTATTGCTGACTGCGTTCCATCTGGTTTTTATAAACTTTAATTCTGCATAATGGTTTATTGAAAAGTACATAAACTGGAAACCAAACATTGTTCTGGGACATTTGCCTATATAGATTGTGACAGATGAAAATTGAAGCTACACTTTAATCTCACCGATACCCCTCAGTTTGTTGAAATCAAAATAGCCAACGTGGGTCCCACGTGGATTTCCCTCGCTTCCTAATTAACATGTAAGTGAAGTACGTGTAAGCCAGGCCTCTTTCGCTATCTGTCTTCTTTTCTAGTTTAGCCACGCCTACGGTCTTCTCTCACGAGGCATTATAATTAGCAATCTCAGGATCTCTTACTGTCATTCCTTCAAAGAGGCGGGCCAGAGGCGGCACCGGCGGTCAGTTATCGACGTCTTTTGTAGTCACTAAGAGAGAGCGAGTTCTGTAACACCTCTGATTAACACCTGGTAAAAGACGGAGAACCGTTTACACGGGGGAAGAAATCTAGCCACGGAACGTATTAGCGGTCGGAAGAGTTGTAAAAAAGAGCTTTCATTCAGAAAATTGACCGAAGAATTCGCTCGAATTCGATTTCTGGCAGACATCGGCGAGATCGGGCCGATTCAGAATATATGTGTAGTCACCTAAAAACTCATTATCAGTTCGCTCCAGGATTTCTTGAGATGGTCTAGCACGCATTTTAGAGCCTTATTTGTCATTCGGATTTCTCAAAATACGTGGAGATTAATTCAGTTTCCTGATTTTCGGTAACTAAATATTGTTAGAATTTAAGTGCTTTTTCGTGTTAAAGTTTTTTATTATATTTCACTGGGATTTTTGTGTTAAGTTGAATAACGTATTAAATAAACTTATAGCTAAATTTTCTCCAGCCGTAACGTAATTTAATTTCTCGTTATTCCCCTGGAAATAGATGTTTAATTAATTATAAGACGCAAGGCGATTAATATTGTCGAGATACCATTTATTTCTATTTTCACCATGTGTAAATTTGAAGTGACAAGTGTTCATCTCTAGTGTTAAAGCGATATATTAGCTAGAGACTCGTGGTGTTTTTTTCTTTCTATATAATTAAATACCGGAGTGGGACCCAAAGATGCAGCAATAGTGAATGCAGTCAGCGACCCATAGCTTGACTGCTTGCATCAGGATCAGCAAACCAGAGCTGGTCAAGACCGTACTCCACCTCCACGTGGTGGTCCTGGAAACAGTCTGCAGCAGTGCAGTCTGGCCGAGCGAATACGGATCGAAGAGGGAAGGCAAACCCGGTCCCAAAAAATGCCGTGCAGAAGTCGGATGTGTCGACCGAAAGGTGCAGATATCACAGCTACGGCGTAAACAGACACAACGCAACCACCGTCATTTTCAGGGCGAACGAGGAAGAAGAGGAAGAAGAAATACCGGAGTGAGTTATACCTAAACGCGGGTGTTAGAATATAATTATAGTATGATTACCTGTTATCTGTTCTCTTTTATATAGATAGATCATACCTTTGCGATCCAGCGGTTCTTATAGAGATGTATGGCCAGATGTATTACGGCAGTCCAATTATATGCTCCTAAACATACAAATATTGTCGGTGAAAAATCTTATATTTGAGACCCTTTTTCGGTCCACATTCTCCATCCATGAGAGTCAGCAGTGGTGGCTCCATGCTCTGTAAAGTAAATAGGACAGGTTTTAAACATGACAGTAGATTTAAAAACATAGTCACGTCAATGACATCGGGTGGAAGCTGCATCTCAGAAGTTAAGAGTAATTTCCTTTCTTCAACTTCTAATCTTTTGCCTTCTCTCTCAGCTTCAAGACTTTTGGCTTCTCTTTCAGCTTCTATTTGCAATTTCCTTTCCTCTCTATCCATGTGTTTGTCCACTTCTGTTGTGGCATACTGAATAAGAGCATCACCTGTCCTATTTAATTCCTTACCCATCTGCATGATCGCAGTTCTGAACTTCACTAGGTCAGTCATGACGTTACTTAGAGAGGGTATGTAAATTTACTATATCCAAAATATTATAATTAAACTTAATTAATTTAATTGAACAAATAATTTCCGTGCAACTTTGTGAGCATCAACTATTTACTGAGTACTAAATGGTACTCCTCCTAAGAAAACAATAAAAAAAATTCTATTTATGAATTATTATTTTTTTTCTTCAAAAATGTGTTTCTTTTGTTATCTATGGGTGGCACAAGATAGAGTGTAGATAGATGAATAGACTAAGTATGGCTCAAGATATTTAGAAATATCCCAGGAACGAGCCCCCAGTGTAGCGTGAGGTTTTTATTGGCTCTAGGATCCGTATAGTACTGACAAATACAGAAATAGAAGTTCTGCAGGAAAATGGTTAAGTCCCAGTGTATGAGAGAACTACTGGTATCACAAATTAGTTACGGCTGTGAATGATCTGATCGTAATGAGGATGTCCAGAAAGAGGTCAATGCACAAAGGAAGATTATTCCTCAATTATGAAGGTACACAAGATAAAGAAAGCTGAAATAAATCACGGACGATTGAAGGAAAAGATACAGAGGATGACCAAAATAAAAAAGAACATGAAGGTGCTGGACACGTTGACATCATGGCATGGAAAAAGGTCAACAACGGAGTTGATAAACAATTCTGGAGACATTAAGTTGTGGAGAGACATGATCACCTACGCAACCGGGCATGGTACTTGAAGAAGAAGAAGAAGCAGAATGCTTGTATGGTATTTTTGATGACTTGTGTTCAGGGTTGCCACTGCAAGAGAAGTTAAATTTTTTGAGTGGGAGATACGTTTTGGAGAATAAGGGTTGTTAACGAATATCTCTGGAAGGTGAATGAGTTTCGATGATTTGTTATTTTTGGATAAGAATTCTGTGGTAGTTAGGGTGACAGCTTCACGTGTGCCCCCCTGTCACGTCACTTGATGATGTTTCAGTTTTTTTTTTCGAAATGCGAGATACTTCTAATTTCAATTCCTTTTAAGAAAAGGAACACAAATAAGTGTCATCACTCGTGTATATAGCATTGGTTGCATCCGCTGATGATGCCGTATACGTTTGATGTTCAGAATCTAGAATTCTCTACACCAGGGTGGCCCAACTTATTCTACCCGGAGGGCCACATCAACCAAAAATTTTAAGTTAGCGGGCCATTCATGATTTAAAAAAATTATTCAAAATAAAAGCTCAGTGACAAATGGATGAAAATCGAAGAGTGTTAAATTAAAAATAAAATACAATAAAAATGACAATGAACATTGAATTTATATTGAAATAATTTTAGTTTTATTCTTACCTCCTAATGAGAAATTTGGGGTGTGTGGATTTTCTGAACCAACAGTCTCGATATCAGTGTTAATCGAACGCTTTTCGGATGCTGACTGCAAGCAGTAAAACATTGCGTTGCAGCGGAAGTCTTGAGTCTAATCTCAAAATTATTAATGATACCACATTATTAAACAAACATTTTTTGAATGATCGCAGGCCACAAAACAATTTTACGCGGGCCACATTTGGCCCGTGGGTCTGCAGTTGGACCACGCTGCTCTACACCGATTATTCAATTTCATTCTGACTTTCAGTAAGTTGACGGTCTTTTATCAACGAATAAGAAGTGTATTTAGATTTGGAATCCTCAACAATTGTCAGTGTTGAGTCGGACTTAAATCACCACAACAGCTCGACCAGATTATTTTTTTTTAAATTAGCGACTCGACTCGGGATTTTCAAGTTTTGGCGAATTGACTTCACCGCCTTCATTCATAACACCCTCTTACAGATGAACCGAACATGGTTTTGTATAAAGCGATGTAATAAAAGTAGTTAGTAAATAATATATTTAAAATAGAGATTATTGTTATTCATTATTATTTATAAGGATTAATGTGATTGTTCGAATACAAGCGATTGTATCTATAATGAGTTTTATATCAAAACATGAGGCCGACTTGGGACTATTGTTATGGACTTGAGACTTGACTTGAGACTTGACTTGAGAATTGTTAGGACAAGCTTGAACTCTGTCAATTATCTTCCTGAAAAAAATATTTGCTAGAATTATATATTTTTATAACAAAGAAAAAATTTACATTAAAAAATCAACAGAAATAACCAGACATTTCTTTTGGTCATATTTCTGTTTTCTATCATTCATCCATCTTGGATTTCCACTCAAAGGAGACAGATATGAAAATAATGAGGATCACATGAAAAGGCCTTCCTCTGATGGGTGGCAGGAGGAGGATTTAGTATGCGTTTGTTGAAGGCCTATGATCCTTGGGGAGCTGATAATTAATAATGGGATTTAAATGGGCCAATTAGTTTACTTTGTCAAATATTCTTTACGTTGTTTCAACTTTCGAAGAGGCAAAGAGTTTTATCAGAAGCAGATACAGAAACAAATGGGAAGCAGAGCATCCACACCACACAAAAAATGGTGCATATTATCAGCTCAGCAGAAGTGAACAAGTGGCAATCTTCAGGCTCCGCACGGGGCACAGGAAATTGGGATATCAACTATTCAACAAGCTAAAGATAGGAACTACTAAAGAATGTAACTGTGGCACTGATAAAATAACTGCTGAACATCTGCTTCAAAGATGCCCGACATATTGGAAATAGAGAAAGCACATATGGCCGTCATCAGTACCAGTCATGGAAAAGCTCTATGGAGAAACAAATAGCCTCAAGCTGACCATTGTTTTTTTAACATATTCCAGTTGACGTCTGAGAGTGTACGAAGAAGATTTACGTTGTTTCTAAGATGAATACCTCTATGGAAGTGCATTAAACATTTTCTTTAACATTTCTTTTTTTGCTTTTGTTAGTATTTCTTATGTATTTTGTATTGATATCAATGTTTTATTGTTACTTGTGTATGCCACTGTTACGACCCAACTGTTACGGGTGTAATCGGGTTCTTTCTTCTGTTATATCTTGTCTAGGGTAATACTTCTCTTCTGTTATATTCTTCTTCCTCGTTCGCCTTCAGACTTCCACATTTATGACTCTAATAAAGGCAGTAGTCAACCCAAGGTTCCCGACATCTCCAAACAGTTTTTCGTTGACAGAAGTGGATTGTTGCCATATGCTACTCCGTTCATTACTGTAGGCTGGGCAATACTGCAGGAGGTGTTCGACCGTCATCGGGCTGGTACCGCAGGTGCAGAGATCTGTGGCACCAATCTTGAATTTGTGGTATAGATGGTATCTCAGTCTGTTGTGTCCAGTGCGTAGCCGAAAAATGATGACCTGTTCTTTCCTGGATAGTTGATGATATGCATCATTTTTCAAATGGCCCGGGTGCTCTCTTTCCCATTTGGACTTGAATGTAGCCTTTATAATAGACTTTGCCGTTGCGTAAGTTGTCTCTATATCATTTTGTTGTAAGGCACCTCCTTCCTTAGCAAGTTTGTCTGCCTCCTCATTACCTGGTATGTTGCAATGGGCTGGTATCCACTGGATAGTGCACTTGTTGAAGCATTTGGCCAGTCTTTCAAGGGAGATTATCAGATCTTTCAATCCTTTAGTTTGTTGGCTCTTCAGCGCTGATATTACTGAGAGGGCATCTGTAAAGATTACTATCTGTTTTTCTGCCTGTGCTTTGCATTCAATAAGAGTTTCAGCTGCCTGTTTCAGGGCTTCTACTTCAGCACTGAAGTTATTGCAGTATTTTCCCGTGGCAATTGCCATAGAGTGGATTCTATTTTTTAATTTTATGAGGATGCCGGCACCCCCATTTTCAACTGCATTTTTTGCTGAACCATCAGTATATGCATGTGTCCAAAGCTTTGCTGGGAATTTTCGGTCAATATACTTGGTTGCTATACACTTTCTTTGTGTTTCTGTCTGTGTTCCCTTACTTTCAATGCCTGGAATATCAGATTTTAATTCAGGAAAGCATCTTATTTTCCACAGTGGGATAGTTGAGCTTGTTGGGATCTTCTTTGCAACTGAGCTTGCTAGCATGGTATTTTTGCTAATTTTTTCTTTTGCTTGGGCTACAAAGTTAGTTCGCTTGAGCCTGCCTCTTCCTAGCCTATTCATTCTTTGGAATATGGGGTGTCCTTCGAGTCTCTTAAATTTTTCAGCTTGTTTTAGGACTCTGCTGTCACGTCTATCCTCCATTTGCTGTAGCCCTATAATGTTTTCCATATGGTTGATTTGTGTGGACTTTAGGGCCCCTGTTATAATACGTGCTGCTTGATTTTGGAGTCTGTTTACTCTGTCAAAATTTGACTTTGCTGCCGTCGACCAAGCTGTGATGCCGTATTCCATAGCAGGTCTGACTCTGCCTGTGTACAGCCTTTTGAGGATATTCTCATCAGCACCTTCCTTTATATGCCGGTGGTAAACTTTTAAATGCAGCTTGTAAAATACCTTTCTTACACTTCAACAATAAAGAAGTCCTCTAAGGCCAGTTTGGACGTGAAGACGAATATTCATTTAATACGTACACAGGCTCCAATGTAATCATCAAATATGTGGATAAGACAATGGCATGCACTAGCCAGTCTTGAAAAACGTCGCTATTCCGTCGACTATGGACAAGATGTCTTCGACATGCTGCTGTAATCTTTATTAAATATTTCCACACACATTCCTTGATACACAGCATTCGCTTGTCCTAAAATATCAGTCCAGCATAGACTCCATGAAGCAGATGGACGATCTAGCTGTAATAAATCTTTATAACTCTGTAGTAAGAGCACACATATAGGAGCTGGACAATTATACGTCCGTTCACACTCAGTGACACATATGAAAGGACACGAAGTATCGCTCACTTCTGCCAAGTGAAGCCGGCAAAGCCGTCTGCTATATTTTGTCCAAAAGACAATGATGTACTTCCGGGAGTAACCCAGGAAACGTAATATCAACAAGCTGGTCCATAAACAAGCCTTGTCGAATACAATAGATATGTTATGATTTTACTCATCACAACTTCTCCTCCTCCCCCCCCCCTCCCCCCGGCAAATAATGAGGTAACTATGGCACAGTCAGTCAACATGTAACAACCAAATAACCATATTATACCATGCATTCACATACTTCATTCCGTCAGGAACACCTGTTGTCTCGTCATGTAACTTAGTCACATAATGTCATATCAATGTAACATTAATGCAAAGCATTAATAGTAATATAATTCAATAATAGATGAAGTGAGACAGACACTTAACCACTAAGGTGTGTGACTGTTACACATTATCAAATGCACAAAGTATTGTGTGATTGTGAATGATATGTCAATAGTGTATCATACACAAAATTTGCGTAGTGAAGAAATCATAACTTATATAATGGCGTAAAAAACGCATCAATGTCTCAAAGACTAGTGTTAGTATGACAGAACGTTTGTTAAGAAGTCAATTTATAATGTAATTAAATTCATCACTTTCCAATTCTGTATGGAAAAATGTTAGTATTTAAGATAATGTCATTTCAATCCTGTGCAAAAGATTATATACTGTTATAAGTTGAATGTAGAAATCCATCCTTGAATTTGTCCATGATTGTTGTCCATTCAATACTGTAATACGAAAAATCCATAAGTCCTCAAACCTTGTAGCGAGTTCTCCGAAATAAGTTCCATTTCAAATATTATGGTTACTTACCTTGAATACTTGTGTAACCTTCATTTTCACAATTACATCCCTTGAAAGTATAGCATAAAGTCTTTTTACCACGAAAACGTGTGTATCGAAAACGTTTTGAAATAAGTCAATTAAAATCATTGCACATATGATATGTTTGACAGACTGTAGTTGGACCAGAATTGGTTTTTGGAACGTCAGAACTATGAATGAGGAGGAAAGCTGAGACAAATCACAGCTGAGATGAGGAACTACAAGATACATATCCTGGGAATAAGCGAGAGCAGATGGACAGGTAAGGGGAGAATAAAAACAGGTACAGGGGAAACAGTACTTTATTCTGGCAGAGAGGATGGTCAGCACAACAAAGGTGTAGCCATTATCCTGAAGAAAGGAATGGAAAGGTCTTTGCTGGAATGGAAACCCATCAACAACAGACTGATAAGAGCAAGACTGAGAAGGAGGTTCACCAACACCACAATTATACAATGATATGCACCAACAAACGACAGTGATGAAGAGATCAAGGACGAGTTCTATCAAAAGGTACAAAAAGAAAGGGAAACTACACCCAGGTACGATCTCATTATAGTAATGGGAGACCTAAATGCGAAAGTGGGAGCACACAATAATTATAACGAAAGAGTAATGGGGAAATGCGGCAGTGGAACAGCAAATGAGAATGGGGACAAATTAATAAGCTTCTGCAGTATTAACAACCTGGTCATTGGAGGAACACTTTTTCCACACAAGGAAGTGCACAAGTTAACATGGGAATCACCAAACGGACGAGACAGAAACAAGATAGATCACATAATGATCAATGGCAGATGGAGAGATGCACTACAAGACGTGAAAGTAAGAAGAGGCGAAAATGTGGGAAGTGATCATCACCTAGTAGTAGCAAGACTGAAAGTGAAACTCAGAGCTGCTGGACCAGTTGCAGTCAAACAAAAAGATACAACATCACGAAACTGAAGGATCCCCTCACCAGAAAAGCTTTCGTGGTTGACGTAAAGAGAAGATATGAGATTATCAAAAGCCAGGAAAGAACAGAGACCGATGATGTTGACCAGAGATTCAACACCATCTCAACAATATACAAGGAAAGCAGCAAGTCATGCTTGGGATTCCAGGAAAGAAAGAGCCAAGACTGGATAACACCAGATACGCTAAACACCATAGCGAAGAGAAAGGAAATGAAAAGAAAGAAACAGAAGCTAAGTCTCCCAGGTTAAAGGCAATATATAGTGAACAGTACAGTCAGCTGGACAAGGAAGTTAAACGTCAAACCCGTGCTAACAAAAGGACATTTCTGGATGACCTTGCAAGACAGGCAGAAGAGGCAGCACTGAGAAATGAGCACAGCACAGTATACAAAGTAACTAAAGTCATCAGTGAAAAACGAGGTGCAAACAAAATTACATTAGTAAGAGATAAGCACGGAAATCTTATCACGACAGTAGAGGGACAGGAAACAAGATGGGCAGAGCATTTCAGAGAAACTCTGAATAAGGAACCACCAGAGACACAATTGAATGTTCCTGAGGCTGAAAATGATCTAGATGTTAATACAGACCATCCCACGAAAAGAAGAAATCATCACAGCAATCAAAGGGTTACAGAATGGAAAAGCTCCTGGTCATGATAACTTAAATGCAGAGCTATTTAAGACAGACCCAGAGCTAGCAGCAGAACTATTAGAACCACTATTTGCACAAGTCTGGAAAACAGGGACAACACCAACAGAGTGGAGAAAAGGAATAATTGTCAAATTGCCCAAGAAGGGAGATCTTGCAGACTGCAATAATTGGAGAGGAATAACTCTTCTCTCAGTTCCCAGCAAAATACTAGGCAGGATAATTATACAGAGAATCTCAACTGCAGTAGACCACAAACTGAGGAAAGAACAAGCAGGATTTAGAAAGAACAGAAGATGTGTAGATCATATATTTACCCTCAGGAACATTATAGAGCAGTGCTCAGAATGGCAAAGACAGCTGTACATTAATTTCGTTGATTTTGAAAAAGGCTTTTGACAGTATACATAGGGACAGTTTATGGAAAATACTGAGGGCTTATGGAATTCCAAGCTGCATAGTGTCAATCATAAAAAGCCTTTATGCCAACTTTACGTGTAGCATTGGGCAGAGCAACCTAACCTTTGAAGTGAAGACAGGAGTACGACAGGGATGCCCCTTATCAACCACTCTATTTTTAACAGTCATAGACTGGGTGATGCGCCAGACAACAGAGGGCAATCCAAGAGGAATAAGATGGACTACATTTTCTACATTGGAAGATCTGGAATATGCAGATGACATTGCACTGCTAGCACATTCACATCAACACATCCAGGACAAAACGGATAGACTTAATAAGTATAGCCAGCAGGTGGGCTTGAACATCAACCTGAAGAAGACAAAGGTCATGACGCTCAATGTGAGCAACCCTGAGCCCATATCAGTAAGGAATCAACAACTAGAACAGACAGATGCCTTCACATACCTAGGATGCATAGTAACACCAGACGGCGGAGCAAGCAAAGACATCAACAACAGAATGAACAAAGCAAGAACAACCTTTTTTACTCTAAACAACATCTGGAAGTCCTCTCAGTACAGCACAAGCACAAAATTAGGATTATATCAGAGCTGTGTGTTTTCTGTGCTTCTGTATGGCGCGGATAGCTGGAGAGTTACAGGGAAGGAAATGTCGAAATTGTCCTCTTTTCACACAACATGCCTAAGAAAAATTCTCCGAATCTTTTGGCCGAATACCATCACCAACCAAGATCTGCTTACTCGGAGCAAGCAAGAGGACATGCACACCATCATAGCTGGCAGACGCTGGAGCTGGGTTGGCCATGTCCTCAGAAGAGACCCCGATGCCATCACAAGAACAGCTATGCTATGGACCCCTGAAGGAAAACGAAAGAGAGGCCGACCAAAAATAACTTGGCGGAGGACTGTGGAGGCTGAGATGCAAAGAATGAACCAGAGTTGGGGCACTGTACGAAGGATGGCCGCCGACCGAGCAAAGTAGAATCAATTTATTGTTGCCCTACAAGACGCCACCAGGCGTAATGGCTACTGACTGCTTTGACGGTCGGCGGCTAAGGATCAAAGAAGAAGAAGTTGGACAGTGCGTATAGACATGACAGCGTGATGTCTCTATGAAGTGTCACATGTCGAACAATATATTACATGATATAGAGTGATCCAAGATTCAGCATCATCATGTTGCTGTGCGGGTCGCATTGACATAAAATCACTGTAACAACTGTACAATCCATTCACTGACCTTAAATTACGTGGTTCTTGAAGCGATAAGTTCTTGAACACGATCTCTCAATGTACACATATGAACTACATTGAATTACGTGCATCACCTGGACTTGTTGAGTTGATAGATGACGTGGTGTCTGTGATACATCTCGAAAGGACGTCAGCAACCACATTGAGAATTCCCTTTATACCCTTGATGCTGTAGTCGTAAGGCTGGAGTGCTAACGAGGCTCTCGCTGCTTTTTTGATTTGTGAATCTGGCTGTCTGAAGATATGCCAAAGCCTTCTGGTCTGTCTCCAGAGTAAAGTGGGCTCCCATCAAATACCTCTGGAGTTTTTTGAAAACGAAAACAATAGCCAGAAGTTCCCTCTCGACGATTGGATATCGTTTCTCTGTAGGCGATAGTTTCCTGCTGACATACATCGTCGGGTGCATGTGGCCCTCAAATTCCTGCATTAATGTTCCCCGATAGCTGAATTACTGGCATCGACTCTGAGAACAAAAGGATATCGAATGTCAGGTAATCGTAATATTGGAGATTTCGAGAAGGCAAGTTTGATCACGTTTAAGGCTTCATGGCACGCATGCGACCATATTATTTTATTTGGCGCGTTTTTTTTTTCACTAACGCAGACAGAACTGAAGTTATATCTGAAAAGTTAGGTAGAAATCGTCTATTGAAGTTTATTAGACCCAAGAAACTCCGAACTTTTTTTTTGTTCGAGGAATATCAAGATTCAGAATTTTGGAAACCGTAGAATCTTCAGGTTTTAAGAATCCACCTCCTACTTTGTGACTGAGAAAAGTAATTTCAGTATAACCTGTTCTAGTTTTGGAGGGTCTAGCAGTAATATTGTGACAGCGTAAGGTGTTCAACGAAGAATGGATTCCGTTGACATGATCATTCCAAGTATGATGGAACAGACAAATATCATCTATATATGTAATAAAACCTCTCGATCAGAGAAGAATCTACGCATCATGCGCACAAAGGTAGCAGGAGCGTTGACAAGACCGAAAGACATGTAATTAAACTGGAACAAACCTACAGGTGTAGCGAAAGCTGTATAAGGCTTAGATTTGTCAGATAATGGCACTTGCCAATATCCCTTGGATAGATCAAACATTGTAAAGAAAGTAGCAGTAGATAATCTATCTAGAAGTGATTCAAGCACGGGCAAAGGCTCAGAGTCTTGAATTGTGACCGCATTTAAACGTCTAAAATCTGTACAAATTCTAATAGATTTGTTTTTTTTCTTGATCAAAACCATGGGAAAACTATATGGTGAATTAGACAGTTCAATTATGTTTAACTTAATCATTTGTTTTATTTCTTCTTGTACCTGAGATTGCAAATGAATTGGGATAGGATAAGGTTTCAGTTTGATAGGTCTGAAATCTGTTAACAAGATATCATGTTGAATGATATCTGTATGCCCAGGAATATCCGTGAGCACATCAGAAAAAGATTGTAGTAAGTCAGAGACCTGTTCTTTCTGATCAGAAGATAGAGTAGAAGCAATGGAAACATCTTTCCAACTTTAAGTAGATAATAAATGGACATCAGGTAAAGATAGTATTTGTTCACCACTTTCATAAAAATCAGAAGTTTCCTCCTGAATAACAGCTAAAGAAGAGCGACGATCAACAGATTCGTCAATAGCTTCAAAGATAGGACACAGATGTGGCGGTCGAGTATGAAACTGTGGAAACATATTTATATGGAAATTTTTTTTCTTTTCCTTTAACATCAACAACATATTCAACATCTGATAATTTGTCCAAAATTATGTAAGGGCCCTTCCAAGAAACAAACAATCTATTATCCTTGTTTGGAAGTAATACGCAGGCTTCATCACCTGGCCATAATTGGCGCAGTTTCCTGTTTTGATTGTAAAACAATCGAGCCTTTAATTTTGCTTTTTCTGACGACTGTACAGCTATCTGGCATGCGTCAATAATCTTTTGTCTTAAATTTACCACATATTGATAAGAGGATTGAACCTCCTCATCCATGTTAGTACCAATAAGTAATTGTTTTAAGATAGCCATAGGACCTCGAGGCTTTGCACCATATACCAACTCAAAAGGAGAAAATCCCGTAATTTGGTTGGGAATTTCCCTATACGCAAACAGAATGGCAGGCAAGATTCGGTACCAATCTTGTGGATACCTAGCCGTAACTCTGTCTAGCATCTGTTTCAAAGTCCTATTTAGTCTTTCTATTTTACCTTGGGATTGGGCATGATACAATGAACTGAGCGATTTTTCAATCCCAAACATTTTCATTACATCTTTCATAGCATCAGACACGAATTGGGTTCCATTATCAGACTGTATGTTTTCGGGAAAACCCAATCTGCTGAATATTATTTTCAATATTTATTTCACCAATTCAAATTCACCCAACTACATGTAATAGTAGATAGTAATATAGATGTTATAAATATGGAGCATTAAAAAGAAAGCACAAACAGGATGACAAAATACAGTGACCAGAGCTAACAGAAGAAAATTCAAATAGAGAACTGAGGCAGAACTATATGAATTTTAAAAAAATTAATAAAATTTAGCTCTTCCACACTTATGACAATCCAGCACGAATTTACAACATTTATGACATCTATTAAATAAATGATAGCGAGGTTAGATGAACACTTTTACAAACAATAATGGGTAAACTGAAGAAAAAATACACTGCACTTTACTACAACAACAAATTTTACAATTAACACGACTGCACAACTAGACAAAAATATGACCTGTATACTTCAAATGAGGCAGTATTACACACAGCAATGTTAGCCGGCTCCTCACTTTGAACTACACAGATGCATAAACAACAGAACACCCGTGACTTCATCGACCAGCTGAAGCGGTATAAACAAAGACATGAGTCCCAAACCAACCTCCCACACTATAAATACAAGAACGACATTAAAACATCAAACATGGAGAAAAAATACGCTGGCAAATAAAACAATCTAGCCACAGGCTGAATGAAGCTAAAACGTGACTTGTCTTATTGCCAGAGCTCAAAATCCTCCTAGTTCCAACGTCTGATTCTTGCTGCACCGATGAGAACTGGACATGTAGACCGAACCCTAGGTCTAGCACACTGAAAAAGCTGACACGAAGCAGACTTCACTTTGATCTGTCGTTGTCTTACAATACGCCATCTTCGGCAGAAAATCTGTAAACTTCAAACGAAGCAGGATGCAGTAGGTAAGATGTGCTTCATAAATATTCCCTTAATGACTGGAACAGGTAAGGATTGCACTGCAAACTGTGACTCAAAAACTCCTCCTTGCGTTCAGGCGATAACGTGCGCCATCTTTGCAAACTGGAACAAGGCACGAACTGCAGGCGACGTCTGTAATTATTTATGAAAAAAATCAATTTCAGGCTGTGGATCGATGATCCCCCGGCTTGTGCCCCCCAAAATGTTACGACCCAACTGTTACGGGTGTAATCGGGTTCTTTCTTTTGTTATATCTTGTCTAGGGTAATACTTCAATGACATGTGAGAATTCATCACGGCATTCCATTATGCCGGTAACACTTTTAAATGCAGCCTGTAAAATACCTTTCTTACACTGCAACAATAAAGAAGTCCTCTAAGGCCAGTTTGGACGTGAAGACGAATATTCATTTAATACGTATACAGGCTCCAATGTAATCATCAAATATGTGGATAAGACAATGGCATGCACTAGCCAGTCTTGAAAAACGTCGCTATTCCGTCGACTATGGACAAGATGTCTTCGACATGCTGCTGTAATCTTTATTAAATATTTCCACACACATTCCTTGATACACAGCATTCGCTTGTCCTAAAATATCAGTCCAGCATAGACTCCATGGAGCAGATGGACGATCTAGCTGTAATAAATCTTTATAACTCTGTAGTAAGAGCACACATATAGGAGCTGGACAATTATACGTCCGTTCACACTCAGTGACACATATGAAAGGACACGAAGTATCGCTCACTTCTGCCAAGTGAAGCCGGCAAAGCCGTCTGCTATATTTTGTCCAAAAGACAATGACGTACTTCCGGGAGTTACCCAGGAAACGTAACATCAACAAGCTGGTCCATAAACAAGCCTTGTCGAATACAATAGATATGTTATGATTTTACTCATAACAGTCACGTGTGGTTCCATGACAAGGTTTATGTGGAGACAAAGACAGAATAGAACTGCTACTCCTTCAAGCATGTCGTTTAAAACAGGTTGCTATAGAAACCATCGCTGCAAGAGAATATGAATTCTTTGGTGCAGGGCTCCTGCTACAGTGGTGACTCTATGCTTCATAAGGAGTCAAAGGGAAATCAGTGACTGTATGTAAATGTGTACTGTTTTAGCTGAGGAAGGTTTTGGTTTTTTTCGAATACGCTTTTCGTTTTTTGTTTCAACTCTAAAACCGGCATGTATACCATTGTAACATGTCACATTTATACCAAATCTATGCCGATTAAATCGGTCTGAGGCTGATATTAGTCTGGCCTTGTTCCCTTTGCTGTCATTTAGCGTTTAATGTTGAACCCTCCGATTTCAGACACGCGCAAGTTTTACAAGACTCATTTACGGCAATAGCACCCAGAAGACCGGCTGGTCCATTTTAGAATGATCCATTAGCGCGAAGAGTCTGGAATTCCTGGTTGCCAAAACATCAGCTGTCATACATTGTTAATGGGGAAATTAATGAGGAAGTTAATGGGCAGAAACAAGACAGGAGTGAGATAGATGTTTCAACACGTGACAGTGGATGTGTCAGTGAATTATCGTGTCAGGAAAGACAGATACAAATGTGAATAAACGAGAAAGGTAAAGAGCTGACGTTAGCATTTTAATACAATTATCATCACCTGTATCTGTCTTGCTCACTGTGGAGCATGTAGCCACTATGGCAGATATCCCACGTTCATGAACCCGGCTTCAAATAATTAATGTGCTCGATCAGCAGTGGTTTCTGTAGCTATTTGTTTTACAGGATGTGGTTGCCAGCCCATGCACAGTTTCAAATCACTCACCAGATAACGGCATGTCTGAGGGAACAGTAGGCCGATTCTTTATTTGTATCATTAGAGACGCTGGAAACTACACGCGACAATTTATTTGTATATATTTATATACGTTTGGCTACTAACTTTAAAAGTTCAAAACTTCTTTTGTTCAAGTTATCCTTGGCTATTTATTTGTATTAATCATTTTAAATAAATGTTCGATGTAGCGGGAGGTTATTTAAAATTATATATTTATGTAAGAATAGGGTTGGCAGATGGATATCCAGGTGCCAGTAAAGAGTTCTGGTCTTACAAGTAATGCCCCAGTCTTTAGAAATAAGCACTGGTGTATTGATATCATAGAAATAGTCAGACTGTGAAAATCCTGGCCCCGTTGGTAACAAGTAGTACCAGGATTTAAGGTGTCTCCTCCCTGTGACTATCTTATGATTACTAAATGTCTAGGGGATAAATAAAATGAACATTCACTTTAAACACCAGGGTAAAAAGTGAATAAGTCCTCAGGTGCAATTTAAAACTTTTAATAATTACACTGATCTTCTGTTTCTGCTATTTGGAAATGAACATTAAAATATATATATATATATATATAAAATATTCACACAATTATTATTATTTCTAAACTAATGTATTGATAGGATTGTCTGTCCTTGTAGAAAATGTATTTACTAGAAACCGTCACTCAGCAATGTTAATAAGTAGTCTTGACTTTTTAGACTTCAGGATCTTGAACAATAAAGTTAATGAAAACTGGAATCACTTTTACTGTATCACTGTTCTTTTAGTCCTCTGACTTTACAAATTACTGTCCTCATTTGACTGAATTCTTTAATTGTTTGAATACTGTTTTCAACTATGGCTGTTGGTTCATATATGGGTGGTCAGTGTCTTAAATGACACTTATCTTTTCAACTTGACAATGCTGACACTGAACTGTCCTTTGTAGATATCAGACTTGGTAGACCCAGCTATAGGAATATCAATGACCAGCTGTGGTTCACTCGTTGGGGTCCTGCACTTTTGTGGGATTGCCTCTGATGAACAACACAAGCTTCTGACACTTGACAGTATGGGGTGAGTTATTTCATGGAACCTGAAACATCATATCAGCCTTGGCTAGTATCTGGCTAGACTTGTAACTGACTAGCACAGAGGTCAGACCAGTCATCAGATGTCACAGTTATACAATCATAGTAAGTAAGGACATCATTTAAGTGATACAGAAATATTAACATTTCAATTAATTGTAACTGACTAGCACATATGTCAGACTAGTCAGTCATCAGATGTCAAAGTTATACAGTCACAGTAAGTAACATCATTTCAATGATACAGAAGTATTTACATATTTAGTAATAACCATCATCTGGCTTGTTCCTCTCCTGTACATCCTGTAATTTTTTTATAGCTTGATCTTTCCAAACCACATCAAGTACAAATTTAAATACTGATGCCATTCTTAGCATCTACACAAACTTAATACACTATTAGCTAAAGTGAGTGACCGACTGACCAAGCGATCGGGTTGCTTTCTTCTGTAGCACAACTACATGGTTTTGGAACTGAAACCCGGCTGTGGAACACTCCAGTTTACCAGCTGTAAATGGGCACTCAGTTGTGCTCTCGAGCTAGGGAAGGAAAAGGCAGCGAGGAAGGGGACTGGTCACCTAACCTCGTAAAAGCGGTATCTTCCATGATGAAGCTTCTAACACTTCATTTGCCTATGACAATCTCTGCCATGGGACTGCCTTTATCTTCGTAAGCGATAAAGCAATTAATATGATAGATGTTATCTTCATTTGGCTGTGGGGCTAGTTGTGATTCGTTTGTGTACAAGCAACACTCATCCACATAGCACATGTTTATATCATATTAAAATTTGCAATACATTTATACCGATAATTATTCTGCGTGCATATTTTGTGAAGTCTATACGAACCTGCAATAAAAAAAAAACTATTATACATGATAGTTATCATAATTTCGCTTACCCTCAGACTCCAGACACTGGACTGAAAATTTCTGGCGATCCGCTCACAATTCAGATGGAATATGTGTAGTGGTGTGAATGCGCGAGTAGTGCAATGTCATCTGCATATTCCAAATCTTCCAGTGTAGAAAACGTTGTCCATCTAATTCCTTTTGGACTGCCCTCTGTTGTCTGGCGCATCACCCAATCTATGACTGTCAAAAATAATGTTGTTGATAAGGGGCATCCCTGTCGTACTCCTGTTTTCACTTCGAAAGTTACATTACTCGATCCAACACTGCACGTAAAGTTAGAATAGAGGCTTTTTATAATGGAAACAATGCGGCTGGGAATTCCATAAGCCCTCAGAATTTTCCATAGGCTGTCCCTGTGTATGCTGTCGAAAGCCTTTTCAAAATCAACAAAGTTAATGTACAGCTGTCTCTGCCATTCTGAGCACTGCTCTATAATGTTCCTGAGGGTAAATATGTGATCTGCACATCTTCTGTTCTTTCTGAAGCCCGCTTGTTCTTTCCTCAGTTTATGATCAACTGCTTTTGAAATTCTCTGGATGATTATCCTGCCTAGTATTTTGCTGGGAACTGAGAGGAGGGTAATTCCTCTCCAGTTGTTGCAGTCTGCAAGGTCGCCCTTCTTGTGCAATTTGACAATTATTCCTTTACTCCACTCTGTTGGTGTTGTCTCAGTTTCCCAGACTTGTGCAAATAGTGGTTCTAATAGTTCTGCTGCTAGTTCGCGCATTCACACCAACACATTCAAGACAAAACCGATAGACTAAGTATGGCCAGCAGGTTGGCCTGAACATCAATTTGAAGAAGACAGAGGTCATGACACTAAATGTGGGCAATCCTGAGCCAACAACAGTAAGGAACCAGAAGTTAGAACAGACACATTTACTTACCTAGGAAGCATAGTAACACCTGACGGCGGAACAAGCAAGGACATTAACAACAGAATGAATAAAGCGAGAACAGCCTTTGCTGTTCTCAACAACATTTGGAAGTCTTCCCAGTACAGCACAAACACTAAATTAAGACTGTATGAGAGCTGTGTACTTTCTGTGCTTCTCTATGGTGCGGAATGTTGGAGAGTAACAGAGAAGGAAATGTCGAAACTGTCCTCCTTCCACACAATCTGCCTAAGGAAAATTCTTCGAATCTTTTGGCCAAACACCATCAGCAACCAAGAACTACTTATTCGGAGTAACCAGGAGGACATGCACACCATCATAGCTGGCAGACGCTGGAGTTGGGTTGGCCATGTCCTCAGAAGGGACCCTGATACCATCACAAGAACAGCTATGCTATGGATCCCCGAGGGAAAGCGAAAGAGAGGCCGACCAAAAACAACTTGGCGGAGAACTGTGGAAGCTGAGATGCAAAGAATGAACCACAGTTGGGGCAATGTACGAAGGATGGCCGCCGACCGAGCAAAGTGGAATTAATTTGTTGTTGCCCTACAAGACGCCACCAGGCGTGATGGCCGCTGACTGCTTTGACGGTTGGCGGTTATGGATCAAAGAAGAAGAAGAATGTGTAGTGGCGAGCTCTGCCTCCAGTCTGTCTCAAACCTAATTTCAGTGTCTCTTTTCTGTTTAGCGCTCCGCCTATTATAAAGATCCGGCGGACGTATCGGAGGGCATTGACGTCACAGCCTAAAACTCGGGCTGAAATTTCTTCCTGAAGCCGTGATTTCACAGGATCTGTGCGTTGCCTGAAACTTTCCCTTTCTCCTCCTCGGCTTATATATTATTCATACTGTTCCATCCTATCTTGTTTTATACAGCCGATATATCTCTATTTTCCTATCCATGTAATTTCAAAAACTGTTATTTGTTGATTTTAGTATTTAGAACAGAAGTGGGTTTACATGCTTTCAGCTTTACTGTGGACAGCCGTAATACGCATTGATCTCCGTAAATGATAACTTCCTACTGTTTTTCCTTATATACAGTTATACACAATCCTCTCCTGGAATAAAAGGTGAAATCCTTTTCACAATAATTCCATTTTGCTCCTATTATCCTTGCCGATTGCCGATGTCTGATCGACAATTTATCGATACACCGCCATTTTGTAAGCGGCCGGTCCCGTGATAAGCGAGAGGTGAATAGTCTGTAAAACTATGCGAAGCCGCGTTTGCAATGTATTGAAACCAATTTTGCGACATTTGACAAAATTGCTTTCGGAATGCTAAGCTATTTACTTAAAGTCTAACGTGATGGTGTAACGGCTTTAAGGGCACCGTGGGATAGAATACTATACAAACGTGTGCTCTGACGTCCTCATTAGTACAGCTGTTGGAACTGACGTCATTAGTTAGCTGTTGTAAGTGACATCATTAGTTTAACTGTTGTAACTGACGTCATTAGTTTAACTGTTGTAACTGACGTCATTAGTTTAACTGTTGTAACTGACGCCATTAGTTTAATTGTTGTAACTGACGTCACGAGTGGGTATTGTTTTTAGAGATGTTTGTCGAGTTTGACAATTTGAGTGAAATCGACAAAGTGAGTGAAATGTCAGATTTATAGAGAAGACACAGATAATGTGTGAAAATAGGGTGACTGTATGACAACCTGGAAGAAGATCTTTTATTACAGCTATCTCTCTTGCCAATCCCACACGCTTATATAGTCTTACGAATCACCCGCTCTCTCTCTTCTTTCTCACAGACAGATAGAGAATATAGTAAGAACTAAATACGGATGAAGTATGGATGAAGGTCGTAAACAGCGCAGTAACAAAAGGTTACATTTTATTAAAGTTCTCTTTGGCTTGTATAGAAGAAGAAGCATAACAATGTCAGCAAAATAATTGATCAAAATAACAAAATTAACAAATATATATATCATTTCATAAATCAAAAAAAAACCAAACCACTAAATCCTCCTGTAGAACATGATAAAATAAATAAACAGAGAGCTAATCCTTCGGCCGCGTGTGAGAATCACCAAATACCACAGTCAATGTCTTATTTATGTTAAATCCGCTGGAGACGCTATCCATACGCTGACTACACCACTGGGGACACTATCCATGCCCCGTGTTCACACACACACACACACAAAACAACCAAGCTAGGCTGTATATTAACTCTGTCTATATTCTTCCTACTACTACACGCAGAGTCCGTACTGACCAGTAGAGCAAACAAATCAAGGGGGTCAACTGAGGACGACCGCCCGTTTCTTGCGCTCTTATCCGGCGCGGTAAAATACAATAGGCGTGCCTCGTATACGAAACTCGGTGAGTAGATCCAGTTGGGTCTGGGTTGAGACCTGGAGGTTGGGGACTGCGCCTCAGTGTTAGGACATTGTATGATAATTTCAATTCAGCAGGCGACGATGAGTAAGATGAGGTATTGGATGCCAATAAAGCTCTGACTTGTATTATATCGGCGAGTAGTAAATCACTACTGCACGATACGATTTCATATTTGCTGTTGCTGGATACACTGCATGAGCTAAATTGCCGTTAGAGGGCTTATGTGAAGGTTGCAATTTCAGATACGTTATGAAAATTCGTGGAGTTCGTTGCTTACTGGAACCGTGAGGTCGAGAAGAATGTTACATCTTTATCCACATGCGTTGTCCTCCTGTTAATTCCACTCTATCAATTATCAGTCTGTAGTCGCATAAGCTAATATATCTTGAGCATTCATGTACATCTCAGCATGTGCGCGGACAGAAACAATATGCTCGATGTCTTCTTCCAACTCAACATAAGGGATGTCCAACCATGTTGTTCCCATTGAGTGGACATGCGATTCATCTTACATCATTAAGTGAATTACAAAAATATAAGTACTAGGTACATTACATAATAAATTGTATGCGCCCCTTGGGGTCGGATACACAAAAAAGAAAAGTAATAACCTCCCAAAAATTGAATACATGGAAACGCAATGTTTATGCTATTATAATACACGGTGACTTAAACATAGGATATAATTATATCCCTGGCCGGTGGCTGCTTTCTAGATTGCCGTAAAAGTTCTAAACTTGGATCTAACTACACAAGTAGGCATATAATAATTCCACACCCAACCACGAGATGTTTCTCTCTCAAAATAATGAATGACTACCTCTTATAATCCAGTCGTAATAGCGAATAGTCGTCACTTGTCAGATTTAAGTGAATAACTTACACCACTGACATTTCCCAAAAGTAATGACAGCTTTTAGCTTACTATATAACCCATTGTGAGCACTGAACAAACTGTGAGGTTCTTCGCCTAGTAAGTATCTGTTAGCATAAGTTTTCCATTTAACCCATTGTAAACAATAACATCAGGAGACACCTAACAGATTAAGCACCTGTTAACTTGGGCGGTAGACGTCGCTACATTAGCGCTGAATTAATTACCGGGGAGAAATCACCTAAAATTAATTCAAGTCACCCTGCTAATAGTTATATATAGATATTACAGCTAATATGTATTATATTACAAAATGTCACCTCACCCCGAGATGTCGAGAATTAGGCAGCACAAAGTCTAGTCTTGTGCCCACCATTGCCTGGTTTATTTGGTCATCTACGGGCAGGTAAAGTGTATGAGTGTGCTTGTCACGTAGGGTTTATATTCATTTAATTTCCTACATCTTCTTCCTATTCGTTCACCCAAATTCTCTCTTTTATTATCTCTGTATTTCATTTTTCCTGTATATTTTTCATCCATTCGTTTTGTGAATATTATTTTCATATAATTCGCAAACTTTACCTGTTTCTTTCTCAAAACTGAGAATCGCGCTAGGACGATATTACGTAGATGTCAGGGCTGCAGGGCATCAGAAGGCGTGATAAGTCGGTTCGCTGAACATAGGACGTAGCAAATCGTCTACATTCTCACCGAGCGCGCGAGCTTCTTCTCGGCATAAGTCCCGGTGAGGTGTGATACTTTACATCTGCACCGGTCAGTATCCAGACATTTGTCTGGAAAATCCCAAACTGACACGGCGCTCACTTGGGCCATGGTCAGCTGTAGTGTGAAAACTGCCCTGCAATGGAGTCAGGCTGTCTGGGATTTGAAACTGACACGCGTACATCGTGGTCAGTAGGTGACAGTTACGACACGCGTTAAGCGGACGTAAATGTTGGGAGTAGGGGAGATAATTTCGCTTGGCGAAATAAGTTTGGGCCCTTTGTCTGATTTTAAGATATTGGCCAAGTTTGAAACTTTAATTTCATTCTCGCTCATAGACTCACAGTGATAGGTTGCTCGTAAACAGAATAGCTGTTAGCGAAGTATCTCAGTTTGTTTCGGCAATGTGTCGAACTTCTAGACTTCCAGAAATATTTTCAGCATTTTATTCTTAAGTTGTGCGACTACCTGTAATTCTGTGGTTGAGGTAATTAATATGATAGATATATAGATTTTGTGAGCGTTAAAGTGTTAAATCGCTTAATTCATTTTAATCTATTTCTTTAGCGCAGAAGAAAAATAAAGTGGTAGGCTCTGGTGTTCGCCCTCTTCGCTGCGCTTCCGTTGCCTTTCTCGATGGGTGGTACTCAGGATCAGTCAGCGGAGCCGCTGTTTTACAAGCTAGGGTTTATGAACTCGATGCGTAAGCACCTGTTCCTTCTCGCTGCGTTTGCTTATCTAACGCAAGATCAGAGGCAGGTAACCTTTTTACAGCTGGTAAGACATTGGGTAACACTGTTTCCCTTACGCGTTGTTGTACCGTTGGCCTTCTCTATCTCATGATCAGAGGGGCAGGGTAACCTTTTACAGATGATTAGTTAATTGATGCGTAAAACACCTGTTCCCTTCCTCGCTGCGTTGCCTTCTCTAACTCAGGAACCAGGAGTCAGGTACCCATTTACAGCTGGTTATGGGAGTGTTAGAGACTTCACGCATTTACTAGGTCCGAGCATCCGAGAGGTGGGGAGACCAGTTTCCTTCCTCACTTGTCTTTTTCCTGTCCTTAAATCTCAAAGTTAAAGTACCCATTTTATAGCTAGGTAGGCCCCATCTCTCGATGCTGGACCTAGTATGGTGAAGTCTAACTCTCCATAAACAGGTGTCACGCATCAGTGTCAAACATCTGTAAAAGGGTACCTGACTCTGTTAATCTTGGAGTTAGAGTAAGGCAACGGGCAGCGAGGGAAGAGAACCAGGTGTCACGCATTCAGTCTAACCAGCTGTAAATGGGTTTACCTCACTCTGATTTGAGTTAGGAGAAGGAAACGGAGGCGATTTCCCTGGTTTCCCGTCAGAAGGTACCGTTAACTTGTTAGAACTGATTCTATTTTCCGTTTCTATTGGGTTTATATAGTTTAAAAAAAAATACGGGGAAAGGTGGGGGAGGGGGGGGGGTTGAGGGCGGGTCTGTCGTAAGCGTGTCAACTAAGAATGCACGAGAAACGCTTTTTTTTTTTTTTAACTTGCCTCCCAAATCACAATGTGAAATCAACCTTTTTCAGTCAAGAAAAAGTACGGTTATCAGTTTGGGTAATAAATATCCAGAATTTGATTTAACCGGTGAATTAACGCACAAGAACCCATTACATTTACATAAACTCGGCCGACTTACTCGATCAGGTCGATACTCCATTAAATAACGACTCAGAGACGGAGTAATAGAAAGTTTATGTTGAATTTTTAGTTTAGGTTTTTGTTAATGCGTACCAAGGCAAGATTTAAAAATAATGTTGGTACATTTACAAAATATATTGTAACGAAGCAGTTGTTGTTGTTAATTAATTGGTCGAATGTAAGTCCATTGGCTTTTTTTCCACTTCTCCCCATGCCATTGTTGACGCGTTGCTCTACAACTTCTTAGTCAATGCATCCAGATAAATGGCCAAAGAATAATTAGTGCCCTCATGAGATCATGCAACAGAATAAGCAAAGCATACTTATTTTCTGCCATGTTTTGGCGAGTGGCTTACTCATTCAAACGATAATGACACTTTAAACACATAACGAACAATGTAAACGCCAAACAACAATAGCGTATCATACAAGGAGATAAAGTAAGATCTTAATCCGCGCATTCTTTATTAATTTCTAATAGCTGGTCAACTTTTCCCACTCAAAACTCACACTTCGGATAATATATCAAGTGTTTGAACATTTCGTAGGACAGTAAAAGACCTATTCTGATTGGCTACCGAGATTCATCTCACGTGCAATGAAAGTTTATTTGTGGTTAAATTTTAAAGATGGCAGGCTGCATGTCGAAACAGGGAACTTTTGCGTGTTTTTTATGGGTCATGACGCTACCGCCTTTCAACATATAAATCTCGCCTATTATTTTGTGCACTACTGGGCGAAAAGAAGCTCTCACGGCAAGCAAAAGAGAGGAGAAAACGTCGAAAGGAACACCAAGAAAATAAGCAGCTGTGAGCTGTCACCGCGGGAGCGCAGTCCTATAATCAGTTATTTGTGCACTTCAAAGAAAAAAAATACTTACTTAGTCGTTCCCCTTCTACCGTGAGGTGTAGAGGTTTGGAAGAGAGAGCGCCAGACTATCCTATCGGCTGTCAAAGAAAAAATACACTTATTTATTAATTCCTGGTTATTTTTATATATAATACGAAGCGGTTTGTTGTTGTTGTTGTTGTTGTGTTTAGTACTATACACACAGTCTATATTCAACTGCACTGTGTATCCAGTCTAGGTTTTACGTCAAATTTTCGCTGGGAAAGTAAGTAAGGTTGGGGAATGCAAAATTATTATGCACTTTTCCCATCTCTCAATGAATCTACATAAACTTAGGTTAGAATTTACACCGTGGAGAAAATTATGTATCATTCCAGCTCACGCATACAGAATAAAAATGCTAACTGAGCGCACACTACCGCATGATGTGTCTCTTGTGCCCAGGGCATCCTGCTGTATGGCGCCATAGACCCGCCATTGTCCGTTCCCCTGTTATTATAAACGGTTCAGCTGCGACATAAGATGGACTTTTCTGTCAAAGGGGAGGCTATCCAAAACGTGCGTCTTAGGAGTACTTAAATGGAATTGACAGCTTATGCTAAACTCTACCCCGGGCTGTGGCAGGTTATGGAACAAAATCCCAGTATATAGAATACACGTTGTCTATGAAACTGATAGAGGGTGAGAGAGAGAGAGAGAGAGAGAGAGAGAGAGAGAGAGAGAGAGAGAGAGAGAGAACGAACGAACGAACTTTATTTTCAAAGGGTTGAGAATTGGGCACGCAGGCCCGTCTGACATTCTGTCCTTCCTTTCTCTCACCTTTCATACTAAATTCATTTATTCCCATATGCATTTTACATATCAGTGTCAAGGAATTCAACGTTGTAAAGTAAAATAAAACAGCACACTCATATTAACATTAACTACTTATAAACATGACATAAAATATGTTGAAAAGTACAAACATCGTCATTAGAACCTACAAAGGGGGGGAGAGGAGGGAAGGGGGGGGGGGGGGGAGAGGGAAGGGGAGAGGGAGAAGAGAGAGAAGGGTGGAGAGGAGAGAGGATGGAGACAGAGAGAGAGAGAGAGAGAGAGAGAGAGAGAGAGAGAGAGAGAGAGAGAGAGAGAGAGAGAGAGAGAGAGAGAGAGAGAGAGAGAGAAAAGATGTGCACCCAGCATAATGATTGACATACTTGATTTATGGAGTGCTGGGACCAGGTCTGTCGTACAGTTACTGTAGTATAGCACATAATTGGATTCTTGTGTCTTTGTTCACCCATTCTGAAATTCAATGACCACACCGGGTTTCGTACATTTGCCTGCGCGGGGTTAGTCTATTTAGTAATTCGCAGGTAGGGGTGGCAGGATGAGCGCGGGTTAGTCTATTATGCATTTGGCAGGTAGGGATGGCAGCATGGCAGCATGGCACATGAATGTAGCTGTATTATACAGGGGAGTGAAGTGTTAGAGACTTCACTACAGTAAGACCAGCTTTATGATGCATTGGAGTGAAGTGTTAGAGACTTCACTACAGTAAGACCAGCTTTATGATGCAGGGGAGTGAAGTGTTACAGACTTCCCTACAGTAAGACCAGCTTTATGATACAGGGGAGTGAAGTGTTAGAGACTTCACTACAGTAAGACCAGCTTTATGATACAGGGGAGTGAAGTGTTAGAGACTTCACTACAGTAAGACCAGCTTTATGATACAGGAGAGTGAAGTGTTAGAGACTTCTTTACAGTAAGACCAGCTTTATGATACAGGGGAGTGAAGTGTTAGAGACTTCACTACAGTAAGATGACAAGCTTTATGATACAGGGGAGTGAAGTGTTACAGACTTCACTACAGTAAGACCAGCTTTATGATGCATTGGAGTGAAGTGTTAGAGCAAATCTATGACCGTGTCATTCAATCGCCGTGTCAAGGCCGTGGAAGAGGAGCAGTTGTATTAGTCAGGGGAGTGAAGTGTTAGAGACTTCACTACAGTAAGACCAGCTTTATAATGCAGGGGAGTGAAGTGTTACAGACTTCACTACAGTAAGACCAGCTGTATGATACAGGAAGGAGACCCCACCGGTAGGTAGAAGCAGAAAAGAAGGTGTACAGGCTTTCAACAAATCCAAAGAAAATGACTGCTTCCGTCCGCAAACAGTTAAGATAAAAATAATGAAGAGTCACACTAAGTCACCCTCTTATGCTCTTTCTCTCACAATTTCGTGACACCAAATGAAAAGGCGCTAAAGATGGCATAAATCACAAGATCATTAGTTTAACGCTCGTATTAGAAGATGACCAAAAATTATGTACATATTTATTGGCGCGGGGCCCCAAAAAGCGCGGGGCTTGGAGCATATGCTACTTTTGCTACTACGTTAATCCGGCTCTGATTGTGTCAATATTTGACAAGGAAGGAATAGCAGAAGTCACAACAAACAGAGACTTCCCGGTTATGATAGTCAACACATCTGGTAAAACGACAACCATTGCTAGAGGTGCTATCATAGCTCAAGTACAATCATCCTCCATACGAGACACCTACAAAACTAAACAAGGTAACACTGACCGACATGATGCAGGCGAGAGTCATACCCATCAATCCCCGCCCCCACATCAGACCACACAATACACCCCCCGCCACCCCATTGGCTCTGCTGCATGGCACGTTAAGTCTAGAGGTAAGACTGATCGAAATAGGAGGTTTCATAAACAAAACAGCACTTCGCAGAACCATACCCATCAGTCCCCGCGTCAGACAACACAATACACCCCCGCCGTCCCCAAGGTTCAGTACAAGTGCTTCGACACACCATAATACCCCCATGGAGAAATACGGAGAGTTCAAAACAAGCTAAACAATTGACCGGAGGATACCTGGAAGCACCGAAAAGAGAAATGGTATACACGGATGGCACATAATATTATCAGAACACCCGCAAATATCGAACACGAAGACAACCAGAAATCGAACATCAGTTTAAATACCCAGATATGGTTGATCAAGAGATCATTATAGAAGCCTATCGGAATACACAGTCTCCTAAGGAAAAACGTAGCCCCACGAGGAACACTGTAAAACTAGTTATACAATATCAACCCAGGTTGCAAAGATGTAGAGTAAGCAACCTTCGCAAAATCCCATACACTTCGAATCGATGTAGATCACAGAACAATCGAGCTGTTCCATTCCCTACACAGGACCATATAAATTACATTGCTACAAATCGACGTCACTTCAATCCACAGAAGAGAGACTCTTTCCACCACCATCACCCAACCAGACGAATAATCCCTTTGATGTCCTGCCACACAACCGGATGGATAAATTGCCGTAGTGAAAGAGAGAGCGCACAAGTACATTGCCTTAGAGAAAGAGAGAGCGCACAAGTACATTGCCGTAGAGGAAGAGAGAGCGCAGCAGTGACGACATATCTCTTGGCGAACTGTGAGAGAGATTTGCCGCGCGAAGACAGATTTTTGCGCCCGAATTTAAGAAAAAAAATTTAAGAACAAGTACGGTGCTCCGTTTGGCTTCTAAATTTCAACAATTTTAATCTGTGGGTGAATAAAGACATAAGTACCCATAATTGTCACAGATGGAAATAGTGCAGCAGGGATCATCCACTTTTGCCCCTCCCCATCTAGTTTATTTTTTGCTACATGAACGAATGATTCACTAGTGCAATTAACACGTGAGCCGTTTGGAAATTAAGCACGGTGGAACACAGAGAGAGCGCGGAGCATGGCGTAATAGATTCTTTGATCAGGGGCGATGTTAAGTCTGAGACGGACCTTGGATTGTAAAACTTTCAGGGGAATTAATTGCGTAGCTGATATTGGCAAGGCGGAGATGATGAAAGTCAAGCCAGAGAGGTTGTCGGCGGCAGAGGTGGGAAAATTACCTTTGATTCAAGAATCGAACGGCAAATGGGCTCGGGTCTGGCAGTAGGTGTGACTTTCGCATTAAAGAGCGATAGAACGGAATTTACGGATATATACCATGTCTTTCCGATAGCCATGATCAGTTGTTCAGAAATCTATCTGAAATTCACTAGCTCGATATCTTAGATTTCTCGTACAGAGTGAAAATTATTAAATTTTCGTGGAGTGTTTCATTTTTCTGATTGCGGTAATTTATATACTAGCCTTTAAGTGATTTAGTGTGTTTAAAGTTTTCATTATATTTCACTGAGATTTTTTGTGCTAATTAAATAACTTATAGCTAAATCTTTTCCAGCCGTAAAGTAAATTTAATTACTCGCTATTTCCCAGTAAGAGGTGTTTTAAATTGACTAGTACATACATTAAATAACTGTCTACTGACGGTATAAATTATTTACTTCTATCCATTTTATGTAATTTTTTAAATGACTAGTGTTCATATCACGCGTTAAAAACGATAGGATAAGCTAGACACGTGTGTTTTAAATCTAATTTATAACGGAGTGGTGAAGAGGTCCTATTTTAACTAGTGTTAGATATGATATTGATAATTTGGTTAAATGTTTATATTTTCTTTCCTAAAATCTAGGCTGATCAAAACCTGAGTACTAGCGGCTTTTATTTATGGCCATATGAACTTATGGTCATACGAACTTATAATATTATAAGCATCCAGGGATATTTAATATTGATGAGCTTCTTGCTGTTTTTCTTGCTGTGTGGTCAAATTTTCCTCATTTTCATGAGAGAAACCAGAATAGAACCATTAAATTATAATATTAACTGGACCAGAGCTATTACCAGATTTACTTATATCAATCTCATCAGCCAGCTGTGGCGAAATATATTGTCAGCAACATTTGTGTAACTTAACCTAGCGTCTCAGCCACCTGAGGCTAAACAACATAGGAACTATATATGTTCTATTCATCCTACGTCGGCGATCACCAAGCATGAACCTTACTCCAACCAACTGAAGGCATAGATAACTTATTGTATCCAGGACAAATTAAATCACCGACTCTAGCGACTCCCGTGAAATTTGCAGTCAGCAACTATGGCGAGTCTGGGGCTGGATTTGGCAAAACTTAAATTTGACACTAAATAGTCTTATTACTTATTAGTGTATTTCCTTGGAATGCCTGCGACAACTACTGGGGTAAGCGAAAATCTGAACGTGGCCACTGAATGGGTGTGAATTGAATGAACGGAGAAAGAAACGTATGTCTTCTGTTAACATCATATACATGTGGTTTCTTCTTTCTTTTTTATCTCCTTAATCTGAGTAGTCACGGGATAGATTACATTAGGAACCTATTCTTTTCCCATACTGACTATTTCATAACTTATTGTTAACTTTTGATCTTTTGGGTTAATTAACCTCTGTTGGGATCGTCTTTTCTTTTCCTTTACCAGAGGGGGAGAACCTATTTGATTAATTTCTTCTTTTGCAATTTTGTCTGTAAAATCTGTAAACCATGATCTAGTGTGATGTATATGCTTATTGTTGTGATCTTCTATTGATAATAAACTTTATTAAACCTTTAGTTATCGTGTCGGTCAACCCCCTATCCATTATATGTTATTCATAGTTTGTTTTCACGTTCGTGCGTATTTGTCACAGAATTGTGTGCATTTGAGTGTAGTGTAACTTGTATTTCGTACAAGGAGAGAAAGTGCGTCTGATTTAAATATCGTCGTCCAGATAGGCTGGATTAGATAAATTATTCTATCCAGAGACTGTCCTTTCTCTTACACGATCACCTCGTGATAAAAATATTTCTTACCCCTTACTTTCACATTGTCATCACTATCACCTCTGCTCAGACAGGGCTATAATCATCAATTATCTATCTAATAAAATCTACGACAATAATAAATGAATGCATTTTCTGATAACCCCCCCCCCCCTTTCCCTTTCCTCAAGAGTACAGTACAGAACTGATAACTGGTGGAAAGAACCAGACAAGTACAAGTGGAAAAAGAGGTGATAAAAAAGACGATGGCGTTGGAAAGAACACGCACTGAAGAAACCAGGTGATAGCATTACAAGACATGGTTTTTTTTCTGGAATCTGCAGGTGTAAGGGAAATAGAGGCAAACATAATAACACACTAGGAAATGAACAGGTGACAAACATAAACGGGATAGTGTCGTGAAATATTCTAATCCACATATATAAATTAAAAGGTAGATGCAAAGCCTAACAAATAAATTCTAATAAAGAAAAGAGCAATGGTAAAATAACAGTGCTGTCACAAGGAATGTACTCGAAATCCCCCTTTGTTTTATGCTTCGTCTGCAAATTGTAACGTTTCCACGTTAAATATAAGCCACTGCATAAATACAAGCGTTTCCACAACACATTAAAACGGGTATTGCATTTCTAAGAAAAACATTGAGAGGCACAATGCGTAATGACCTAAATTAATCCTAACATTAATTATATTACGTTACCAAAACGAACGAACAGATGGACTAAAGGATAGAGAGAGGGGAGAGGCAGAAAGCCGAACGCATGCAAAATTAAACACGCGTCTCGCTATTAATGCCACCCCAACAAGCGTAACGCGATACACAATTACTACTATCACGCGTGTAAGGCCACATGCACTAACTTTTTCGGACGGACAGTGATAAAAACACTAACCTTCCCAGAGTTAGGTTTTAAAAAACCTGGAAAACGCTTATTAGAAAAGATAACATTAGATGGGGTTACGTTTGAAAACATTACAGTACCCAGACAGCACATCTTCGAAACAGGAGGTAGAAGAAATTGCATATTTTGAACGCAGCCACGTAGCCCTTTTAAATTTGTATATTTGGGTTCCTTAGGGCTTGCTGACAAAGAATATGTAAAACGTTACGCAAATAGTCTAGGAATTAACAAGTTATAACCAAAATAAAATAGTGGGGATGCCTGACAGCATGAAATCATTTCTGCTCATAAAATTTTTTTATAACGTGTTTGAAAAAACCTTACGTACGGAAATAGCCTACCATGTAAACTCCAAATTGATTGGAGCGCAACAAATATAAGACTAAACACGATTGGTCGGACTATAAATACTATCTTTGGTTGTTAGGGGAGACGTAGGAAGGTAAAATTTTTTCAAACACTTGTCGAAACGTGGCTCCATTGGCCAGACTCGCTGATATAATCACTTAGGAGCGTTAGTTCGAGACCACTAGTTCAAATAAGCTTGATAAAGCAACAGTGCGTTGAAGCCAGCTCATATTTTTGCTAAATGAAAGCCTGGAACATAAGCAGATGGGAATTTGTGCCAGTATTTGTGCCAGAATTCATTGCTAGTCAACGTATCTGTGTTTATTCTATGAATTGTGGTAAGCTTGAAACATTCAGTATCTTTTAATGAAAATTGAATGTGAATTGTTAATTTATGCCTGTATATATGTGTAGTTCAGTAGCAAACATGATGTAAAGCCTATAATGCTCCAGCCTGAACAGAAGGTGTCGGAGGAAAGTAAAACGGCATGGAATGGCCAAACAGTACACTGACACCTAGATGATTGACTAGAAAGAAATAATGCTGGAATTGCAGAGGCGTAGTAACCATTAAGGAGGTTAATACTGGTATAAAGTATTTCAGATGACGCTGACAGTTGGCCTAACGCTCTGAACTCAATGTTTGTGATGTATTGTGCTCAGTGTAGAACTAGAGTATCAATTAGTTGTGAAGTAGAAGGTACATCCTTCTTGTTTTCAGGGACCGTGGTCTTGACGTTATTGAGCAGCACCTGGTCAGAGCCTTGCTGAATCCAGAGTCGGACAGCATACTCCTTGGTCCATTTAGCTATCAGTGAGGTGTCTCCAGAGCACAGGGGAGAAATCGAGCAGAGGAGTCTTTTCCTGCCGTCATCACGCAAGATAAGCTGATCTGGCCAGCTGAGCTCAAAATTATGTACCCCCATCTTAAAATAACATTGTAACATAAACTTAAGAGGGGAAGTAAATTGTTTTAATATCAGGAACTGAGAACATCTCCAATACTAGTTCCAATAAAGACAAACTATTGAAGTCATGATGACAAATACCAACAGAGCTTGAACAAAACAAAACCAGTATTACCTCATATTACTACTACACAACTGACACACATAGGATACTTTTAATAATATATGTCACTACAATATTCATATTGAGAAATTCTGTACATATAACTTGTAATTAAAATTGATTGTGATTCCTGGTTCCCTTGGTATTTGAATCAGGACACATATTCATTCATGACAGCAATGAATACATATTGTTATTTGAAAAGTTATCAGTGACTCCTTTAAGATATCCTTGTAGAGTGTTTTATGTATGTGAGTGTCACAGTGTTGTCAAGTGTGGTGGAATAAATTAAATTGTTTATCTGTCTGTTGTTGTTATGACTTACACTTCATCATACACATACCCTAGACATACAACGTAGTCATCACACTATTCCAGAATAATTCTGACTGAGATATATATATATATGTGGCAGCAAGTAAGGTTATATATAATACACTACTCTTATTAGATATATATACCTTCACAGCTGATCTCAGTCAGTACACTAAGTCCCCTATAAATATTTAAAACATCCCACTTCACCACATATATTGGGGGCTCGTCCGGGATTTTGAATCTTTACCTATTAAAAATAGTGGGGGTAATTCACTTCAGGGAATATAAGAATAAAAGGTATCCTTGGGTGGAATTAAATAAGGTTGAGCTCACGGTGCCTGTGTTGTCCATTAGATATATATTTAGAGAGTGAATTGTT
>JAMPIV010022176.1:0-50328 GCA_024509875.1 Oreohelix idahoensis | reverse complement strand
GGAAATTCTAGCTTCACTCTGGCAAAATCATGTGTCTTGGCAAGCGATCTTCACAGTAGTTTTGACTGACTGAAGCGTCAGGTTATTTTCACACTGCCTTCCCACGCATTCGTTGTTATGAAAACTCAGATGATCAGCCATCAGATTTGGATATTTGTTCATCACACAGTCTAGTGCAAATTTTCAAACATCCTTTTTCTGAAATGGGCTGAAAGATAGAAAACTCTTTACAGAGCGATTACAAACAGGAAAACAAATCATGATCCTCAGAAGTGAGTCCCCACCAATCTGACAAGGGTTTTTTGGCCCAGATATACTCTTTCTTACACTCTAAGGGTCGCGTGGACTCACCTTGGGGTCATGACTCCCAAGCGTCTCAGTTCTCCTGTTGGTCTTGTATCGAATATGAACCCATTATCACTATAGTCGCAACTTTAAAATCCACAACTCCGCCAGCCGTGGAGACAATTGTTGAAAGTAACAAAGAGAAGACAAAATTATATTTCGTTCGTTACGTAGCAATCATCACCAACTACGGACACACACTGAGTCACCTGCGCGAAGCCGACGAGTCAAGACAACTTGCGCCGCCCGCTCACTGACACTACTCTATAATATACACAGCGCCTCGCCTCTCAGCCACAGCCCTTTCACTAGTACACCAAAAAACGCAGCGTATTGTGGACCTAAAAAATTTCCCTGGTGTTTTTCTGTATCGCAGCGTTTATTGTCACGATTTCCATTGCCCATTTCGGTTGTTCCACAGCCAGCCTGAACAGTGGCCTTTTCGGCAGTTTCACACATAACACAACATAAGCCTCTTCAGTGCCCTTGTTCTCGACTGTCCCCCATCACCCCAACAGTTTCAATAATCTCATACACTGATGCAGCCCACAAGCCCTCTTGCGCCCACTTCAACAGCCATGACCCTTGCAGTGAATCCAACGTGTCTCAGATCCGCGGCCAGATCACTACTTGGGCCACTTTTGAACGAATGTTGCTCGTCTAATCTGGATTCAAACCGGCATGGTCAATTTCATCAGTATAATCTGAAGCGTTGCTAGAAGAATGAAGCACTACATCCGGGCCGTCTCCGCGATTTTCTGATACTCTCTAGAAATGCCACATCGTCCAGGTAGGTCTACCGCCATCTCCCAGTCGTTTGCACAGTCAAGAAGAAATGGTAAACTTCTACCAGGTTTACTCGGTTTAGGGTATGCTGACTTTCCTGCCCTCAGAAAGTATGTATTTGCGGTGCTCGGCCTGGGTTTGCTATTCGCCTTCATCCTTGCCAGATCTATTGTCGCAGCAAGCTCATTTAGCACTTTGTTATGGCGCCAAGTGTATCGCCCTTGCCCCCAATGACACCTTACACGCTGAGAGCACTGTTCAAGTGTCTGCCTCCCCGGGCACAGGGGCCACTGCTCTTCTTCCGACTCCCCCCCTTTCCCAAGGTTGTTGGCCGACGGCAGCAGGTCATACCAATTGATCTAGCAACGAAGCTGAGCCTAAGAGGTGCCATATGCCATATATCATTCCATGTCAAGGACCTCTGCAGGGCTCCTTCCCATGTAGTCCATTGGCCTTGTTGGACCTGCTGCACTGTTTTTTGCAACATCTTATCATTCTCAGCTCTCGTATCTCCTGAACTACCATGTCTCTGCGCTCCCTGCTTGATGCCTTGGACCACCAGCGGATGTCTCCATGACCAAATCCCCGTCTATTCGTTTGTGTGTATCCAGATTACCTCCTCAGTTTGAGTGAACTCTTGGGCAGCATCCAACAGCTTTTTCCACTCTCCACTTCCTTCCGTTTTCAGTGTGGGCTGAATTGGGACTTAACCACGTCAATCAGCTGACTCGCGTAGCATCATTGCAAGCCGATGCCTTTTCCAACTTTGTACTCTTCAACAACTGAGTTGAAGGGAAGCAGAAGTTTTGACTTTTTGCATTACAGTGCTACATCTGACAGACCTGGTGGAACCCCTAGCCATTTCCTCATGAACTTGTTGACCTTCTGCTCTATAGCTTCCACTGTACTTGTGCTTATTTCATATATAAGCAGTGGCCACAGCAACTTCGGTATCAACATGAACTGGAGGCACCACAGTTTGAACTTTCCCAGGAGTCTGCTTTGGTCTATGATCTGTATTCCTCTGTCTGCCATTTCTATTGTCTGTTGCACTGCCTTCGAGTCTTTTAATGAGGCATCGTACACCCTGCCAAAACTTTTAACAGGTTCCTCAATGACAGCAGGGATTCTTTGGCTGGAAACCATGAATATGACCTCTGCTATCTTCTCTTTCCTGACTGATAGGCTTCTCGACTTCTTGGATTTAAAGCTCATTCTGCACCAGCTGACTAGTTCATCAAGGCGTGCTAACATCCTCCGGGCCTGATGTTCATCTGATGTCAGAATTGTTGTGTCATCCATGAATGCTTTGAGCGGTGGCATGTGACTGATTCCGCCGAGCTTTGGACCTATAGCCATTCCTTCAGCTGCATTGAGGATTACCTGCATAGCCATCACGAATAGTATCGGAGAGATGGTACATTCCATCGCAATTCCAACTTCAAGGCCAATCCACTTCGTTGTGTACTCTCTGGTTGAAAATCTGACAGAAAACCTTGCGAAATACAGCCTCAGCATTGCTGCAATCTCTTGTGGAACATGATACATTTCTAGGGCCTGCCACAACATCTGGTGTGGAATGGATCCATAAGCATTCGCTAGATCCAACCAGATTACATGGAGGTTTGTTCTGTCAGACTTTGCCTTTTGGATTGCTTCCCAGATCCTTGTGGCATGCTCTAGACATCATGGTGTACCTGGGATACCTCCTTTCTGAATGGTAGCGTCAATGTACCCATTTGCCAGGAGGTATGTAGTGAGTCTTTTCGCTATCACTGAGAAGAATATCTTCCCTTCCACATTGGGAGTAGTGAGATTGGTCTGAACTGACTGATGTCTGTGGAATGTTGTTCCTTCGGGATGTAGACTCCGATCGCCTTTCCACCATTCCTTGCTTACAAGCTGGGTTTTCCATGCATTCTTCAGTAAACGGAGCAGTCGTTTTGGCACCTGAGGGCATCTCTTATTACACCACATAATGAAACACCATTAGACCTGGAGCTGACTTGCACCGAGCTTTCTGGACAACGCTTTCTACTTCTTGCATCGTTGGGGCTTGGTGTTAAATTCGGCTCCTGGCTTACTAGGCCATTTAAGGCCTGCCATGCTGCTGAGCGCCTCGTCTTTGCGACCATCTGAATAGGTCATTCTAAGGTGTTCTTCCGGGTCCTTCTTTCCTGATGTTTAACGTACCCGACCGTGGCTGCTCAAACAGTTTCTTTGGCAAACTTGAAGGGCTCCCTGAAGAATCTTTCTCTATCCTTTCGAGTCTTTCTTCTCTTCCTGCACAACCTTTCTGCTCTACAAAGGGCATTATGTTGGCCTTTCAGGTGCTGCCAAACCTGTCGTAAACCCTTCCTTCTCTGTGGCAACTGCGTTCTTGAACAGTTTTTTGGGGCATGCTTCTTCTGTTTCCTGATTTCTTTTATTTTAATTTGTCTTCTACTTTTTCGTGGTGGGTTACTTCCCTTGCCTCCCTAACTCCGAAACACTTTGCGACAGTGCAGATATATTAATGTCGCCGAAGATTTCCAGCTTTTTTCTCCAAAGTTATCTGCTTCAGGTTTGTTATCCAACTCTTTTGCCAAGGCTTCGTCCAGCTGTTCCCAAAGCCCTTTTGCACTGGCAGATAACATCCGATTGCCGGGCAGGCGAAGTTAACAGACGAATTGGTAACCTCACACGACAATGTGTGTAAGATGTAACAAATTATTACCTTTCGCTAAAATAATGTCGTATCTGTTGCCTGAACACACACAAAATCCGTCTCTTTACAATCTTTTCGGAGACGCACCCATGCCTTATCAGTGATTAAGCAGATTGCGAGGGTTATGTACGTGTTAATCTGTGTACTGATATCGGCCGCGCCTGCGATTAACCAACTTGGTTGTCGATAATGTTCTCTCATCCGCTCCTGCAAATGCTTAGTATTATCATCCACCAGGAGCGTCAGATAAACCAGACAAGACACAAAATACTGAAAGTAGCGAAAAGAATGTAGATACAAAATATCTGCTACTTAGCAGAGAAAAAAAGAAAGTGCGACAATTGAAAGCACGCAATAAAATCCGTTCCACACATGTACCGATTACTGCTGTAGTGTAACAGAGATTAGGAAGATGACGGGGTCGCCCCAATCCATTCTGTGACAATCATCATCACTCTAACCCACTCTGTCAACAAAACTAAAAAACATGGCTTATCTATCTGAATGTCTGCCTGCCAAACTTTCTGCATGTCTAATGTTTGACTAACTATCTGCGAGTGTTTGTCCATGTTTACAATAGTTTGCATTCGTTTACTACCCAAAACATGTATGGCTGACTACCCTGTTATCAAACATGACTTGTCTATTCACGATTCATCTCAGGATTCGGCTCGAAAATGACACAAAAGAGCACAGCTGGGGCACGACATGCAGCAATTAGTAACACCAGTACTTCAACTATCGATGTAAAAAGATTCTCGCCTCAAGGTACTGTTCCTGACATTGACTCGTTTCTCATCATCACCTCGTCATCATCATCGTCATCACTACCACCATCATCATCACCATCATTATCATCACCACTATCACCACCACCACCATTATCATCACCATCACTATCATTACGACCACCACTATAATCACCACCATTTCACCATCATCACCACCACCCCACCCCATCATCATCACCATTATCATCACCACCACTACCATCATCACCACCATCATCATCATCACCACTACCCTCATCATCACCACCATCGTCATCACCACCACTACATCATCACCATCACATGATTATCATCACCATTATCATCACCATTACCATCATCATCACCATCACTACCATCATCATCACCAGCATCATCATCATCACCACCACCATTATCATGCACACCACCATCATCAACACTACCACCCACATAATCCTCACCACCACCATCATCATCTCCACCATCGTCACCACCACCATCATCATCACCATCATCATCACCATCACCATCATCGTCAAGAAGACAGTCATACCAAAACCGGAATAAGGAATAGGATCTGGATTTCACTTTAAAGGACTGTACAACGTTTTTGAGCATCTTGTGGATTTACACAAGAAGAAAACTAGCCCTTTATTAATACGAAATCTTAGTGAGCGGGAAACACCCATTGCATTTATATAAAAAAATGTTTACATTTACATATGATCTATGGTTGAAAATGTTAATATTAATAAGTATGTACATCACTTCTGTCATCTCTTCTACTCGCTGTTTTCATATGGGACTTGTGACTACCTCTGCTTTTGGTTCTCTGCGAGAAACCCGCATAAAGCAGCCACCAGCTCTTGCAGTGGAGATTCATGAAATAATACAAACGCAAAGTACAAAATTATAAAATGTACAACTTACCCCAAATACTTTGGAATACATACTGACTTCTTGCTCAGATAATTTAGTTAAGGCAACATGATTAAGTTGCCTTTCACACGTGGTCTGGAGTATTACTTTACAATAGACTCCCACTGTGACTTAGTATTAATGTTCCTAGGATTCCGGGCTTTCCGTATTAATAAATGTAGATTTATCGTTGTGTAAATCGACAAGATGCTAAAACATGTTGTACGGACCTTTAAAGTGGAATCCTGATCCTATTCCTTACTCTGGCTTGTGTGGCTGTCTTCTTGACGAGTTGAATTTCACAGTGCCGTAAACTCAATTCGCTCTTAATTATCGGGGGCAACCTGTGGTTGCCCCCACCCCTCATCCCGCACCCAGATTGCTACCATATGACAAGGCTCCAATCAGCAATTGTTGTACTTTAACATTTCAAATGCCAAAACCAATAGCATGCAATATGGGTATATTTTGGTGGGGTATATTCCCCATACCTGTCACGGAAAATTCCTGCCTAACACCCGCAAACACATGTGTTGTTTACAAGCCCACCTTTCCTATAAGGTTTCAGCTTCCGTCTATAATCGATCATGTTTACACTCACAATTTCATAATCTATCACAGTAATCTCTTTCAAGATTGACAATCATCGTCTGACAAGTCTGCCAGAAAAATGATTATGACCATTTCCGCGGTCTAGCCATCAATCAACAAACTGTCATACAGAACTATTATCAGTGATAAGATAATCGACTGTGGTCATCCCAAAGGTTGTTTACTCATTAATCCGCTTGCTCATACAAACTGTGTACTCGGAAAAGTGTTTACAACATTTCATTCCACAGATTCAAGTGTCAATATGCGTTCAAACGACGCATTATTTACCATAATCCTCAAGGATGGTCGATGAGACTTCCGACATGACAAGAATTGAGGGAAGGTACTGTAAACAATGACTCGAAATACTAAATACTGTCAGAGTTGGGAAAACCGAAGTGAAGAGCACAGAATAAATTACAGTATGGCACAGGTAAATGTGAAGTTCGACGTTACTTTGTCTCAATCCTATTAGCAGTAGTTCTTGATTTCTTAAATTCCTACGAGGGACTCCCTAGAGTTGAAGCACCATTCTTCAATTCCCATCTCTATCAAGAGTAATCATGAGCGAAAGATTACCTTTGAAGACTGTCAGTAGATACTCTGAAGTGTGGCCACCAGTGGACCATCACTGCAGAGCAATGGGAGTAAATCCCGTGACAATCATCACCACCACCACCATCATCATTACCACCACCACCATCATGTTCATCATCACCACCACCATCATCATCATCATCATCACCACCACCATCATCATCATCATCGCTACCACCATCATCATCACCACCGTCATCATCATCATCACCACCACCACCATCATCATCATCATGTCATCATCATCATCATCATTATTATCACCATCATCATTGTCGTCGTCTTCACCGTCGGCGGCGTCACCATCATCATCGACCTCGTCGTCATCATCCTCATCGTCGTTGTCATCATCGTCGTAATCACCATGATCATCGCCATTATCGTCAGTTGTTACCATCATCGTCGTTATCATCATAAAATCATTGTCGTCATCATCTATCATTCATCGTCACCCATCATTATTATCATCATCGTCGTCATCATTATCATCATCATCACCATCATTGTACGTCTTAGACTCTTTCACACTGTAACTGATGATCTAGTTTTCATTACAATATACTTATTCTTAATATTATATTCTTAATAATTTATATTCTTAATTTTATGATCAGGTACTGTTAATGTATGCTGTTATACTTCCTTGTAATGTTGCACTGCCCTTAAATTAATACTTTCAGTACGCTGGAGAATGTTGAGTAACAGTAATAAAAGATGAGCAAGAGGATGGAAGAATGCAAGAGGGGACTATGTCCGATTTTCAACCCTTCGCAAATTA
This sequence comes from Oreohelix idahoensis, assembly GCA_024509875.1. Lineage (NCBI taxonomy): Eukaryota > Metazoa > Mollusca > Gastropoda > Stylommatophora > Oreohelicidae > Oreohelix > Oreohelix idahoensis. The sequence continues at coordinate 42,851 of JAMPIV010022176.1, read as the reverse complement.
ATTGCTTTCATATATGTCTATCTAACTATCGATCTTGTCTGATTCTGGTCTTGAGTTTGGGACGCAAAGACGGCGAGGAAAGTAACTGTTTTACCCACCTCATCTTGATGAACCTTAAAAAAAAAAAAAAAAAAAAAAAACCTCACTTCCCTGAGTCATTCAGTTGAACACCGTATGAACATTTTAACAAGTTCTCATAACATACCTCTGAATATGTCTCAAAATCATTAATTTACAGTACGAAGAATTCGACTCTTATGTCTTGTTGTTATTGTTTTTTTGTTCTTGTTTTTTTTTATTTTATTATTTTTATTTTATTTTTTTATTATTTTTTTATTTATTTTTTTTTCAAATTTTATTATTATTAATTTAATTTTTTTTAATTTTTTTTTTTTTGTTATTATTTTAATTTTATTTTAAAAACACTTTAATTATGATGATTATTGCAAATGTAATATTACTTTTATAATGATAAATGCCTTAATAATGCTTATAGTAAATGTGAGGATGAAAGGATATTAGTATACATGATGAGAGAGAGAGAGGAAAGGCAGAATGTCAGACGGGCCTGCGTGCCCAATTCTTAACCCTTTGAAAATAAAGTTCGTTCGTTCGTTCGTTCGTTCGTTCGCCCTGAAAAGAATGCTGGTTGCGTTGTGTCCGTTTACAGCGCGAAACTGCGATAATTGGGCCTTTCGGCCGACACATCCGATTTCCGCACGGCATTTTTAGGACCGGATTTGCCTTCCCTCTTCGATCACTACTCTCTCATCCAGACTGCAGTAATGCAGCCTGTTTTCAGGACAACCACTTGGAAGTGGGAGTAGAGTGTTGGTCTGCTCTGGTTCGCTGACCCTGATGCAAGAAGTCAAGCTATGGGTCGCTTACTGCATCCTCACGTTTGTTGCGTCTTGGGTCCCAAATATACAATCAAATGAAGTGAAAGTATTTGGACATACACGTATATCATTTATTTTCATCTTTTTCGTTTGTTTTTGTTTTGTTTTAGGTTTCGGTCTTTTGCGTTTTAGTATGTAAATTGATGGTATGATTTTGTACATTGTGATGGAGGGACACAGAGAAATAGTTTTAACGCTACAGAAATTTTCGACTACCCCACCTTCTTCCATTATTTCTTTGTCCATGTTTACCCTTAGACTTCCATAATTAATGACTAATATGAAGGCAGTAGTCAGCTCAAGGTCCCCGACACATCTCGTTCGCCCTCAGACTTCTACATTAATGACTCTAATAAAGGCAGTAGTCACTCAAGGTCCCTGATATCTCCAAACAGTTTTTCGTGTAGAGAAGTAGGTTGTTGCCATTATGCTTCTCTGTTCACTGATGCATGCTGGGCAAGACTGTCATGGGACTGAAGCCCTTCTTTAAAAAGTTTGTCTGCCTTTTCGTTGCCTGGAATATTTGCAATGGGCTGGTATCCACTGAATTGTGCGCTTGTTGAAGCATTTGGCCAGGCTCTCAAGTGAGTTTATCATATATTTCAATCCCTTAGCATGGTGGCCTATTCGGGGCTTTATATTCCTGTAAAGATTATTATGTTTTTCTGCATGTGCATTGTACTCAATAAGAGTTCACACCGCCGGTTTCAGGGATTCTACTTCAGCAGTGAAGTAATTGGCAGTATTTGCTACTGGGCATATGACATTGAGTGGATTCTATTCTTTAGTTTAATGAGGATGCCACCACATCCGCCCTTTCAAATTTGTATTCTTTGCTGAACCATCAGTGTATGTATGTGTCCAAGAGCTTACGGTAGTTTGGAATTTTTTTTTTTCAGTCAATTTACATGGTTGCTATGCGCTTTCTTTGTGTTTCTGTCTTAGTTTCTTTAATGTCAGTGCTTTGGAATGTCAGTTTTTAGCACAGGAAAGCATTTTCTTTTCCACTGGGGGTTAACTGTGCTTGATGGTATTTTCTTTGCGACTGAGTTTGCTAACGTGGTATCTTTGCTAATTGTTTTTTTTTTTTTTGTCTGAGAAACAAAAAAGATATATTTTGTGTATCTGGCATTAAGAAGCTGCACTAACTAGTTTGCTCTGAATGGGCACACAACGTGGACACAATTACCTCGAGCAGGGCAACCCACATAGACAATCTGTCTATCTGTCTATCTGTCTGTCTGTCTGCCTGTCTGTCTGTCTGTCTGTCTAAACTATGTAACTATATCACGCTTGGAGGAAGGCGTTTGTTCGCAGTTAGCAGTGGGCCCCAGGGACGCTCGTTTAAGACCAACAACCATAAAAAACTACGCTCTGAATAAAGAGAGGGCTGTTTGCGTAAAACTTAAAGGTTGTAGAACTGGGCCCGGTATAACATCCGGTATGTTGGATTTCTTCCGTAGCAGACTTTATCCGGAACATGTTCTTACCTCTGATCTCCAACTTGTGCTCCCCATCTCTCGTCAGGAGGCCCTCAAACCTCACTATAAATCCACTTCGGATAGAGTCAAATTAATCTTGACCCATCACCCTCACAGTACTGCTGTCAAACAGATCCTTTTCCGCCACCTGCCTATCCTCCAAGCAGAGCCTGTGACCCAAGAAGTATTCGGTGAAGCACCTTTGGTGGCATATAGACGCGACAAGAACTTGAAGGATTTTTCTTGTTTCACAGCCGTCTCCCAAAGGAGAATGCCACTCACTTTGGCACACTACCCTGTGGTCGGACACGATGCAACACGTGCAAGTATGTCATCTCAACCCAGAAGGTGTCCTTTCCTAAGGCTACGTACACCATCCCTAGTAGCTTCACGTGTGAATCGCGCAATGTCATTTATACGATCATATGTAAACGTTGCTGCAAAACCTATATTGGCCAAACAGGCAAACGACTTGGGGACAGATTCAGCCAGCACTTAAATGACATCGCTCAGCAAAAGTCCACACCAGTTTCCATACACTTCAATGGTCCTGACCACCATGGTCCCATCGACATCCAGGTCACAGCAATCCGATCCTGCTTCTCTGACACTGCCAGCCGAGAACAGCTTGAGAACCGTCTTATCCACCGCATGGGGTGTCTAAAACCAGCCGGTCTCAACACTTTACACACCTTTGTCTGAGGTCACCCTTTCCTCTCTTGCTCTATTTTGACTCTTTCCACTCTTATCCTATTCTTTTATTTTATGCCATCCTCCATAATATGCATGAATATACACTGTTTCTAATTTGCCTTGATTTTTTTATTTCTTATTTATTTATCTCCCACTCATTCTGTCCTCTTCTATTTCCAGTCCCCACTTTTATTACGTTTGGGTAGTTTATTGTTCTGTTTCGTTTTTTAGTTTTTAGTTTCTTAGTATGTATTGTGTACATCCGGCGGCGGAAGTCACTTCCTGTTCAGCCACGCGTTCATCAGTGGACAGCGAATATTGATAGGATTTCGGTGCCTTGCCTTCAGGGAAGTACCTAGGTTTTATTTTTATATTTATTTTAGTTCTTATGTGTCCTATCTAGCCTTCACTTTCTTTCCTTTCCTGACGAAGGCCTTGTGGCCGTAACGTAGACTAGTTTCTTTGTCTTTTGTCCTCGTAAGACGAATCACCTTTTTTCGATTTTTTTTTCAAACCCATCCATTGTATTCCACGTCTTACCGCAGTTCCCCTCCACTTCCTCGATTATAGAAACAATATAGATATGACAGGTGATAAGGTTTCAAGTATAGATGCCCCAGGAGATGGCCAATCAATACTTAACAGATTTATACATAAAACAAAGGAAAACATATATTGCTAGTACTTCAGAAAAGACATTCAACCAAATAGAAATTAAACAACAAGAACTAACAAATCATTTAAAAAAAAACAACAACAACAAAACTTACAAACTACTCATAGGGCAAGGAAAGACTACGAGGTATTTAAAAAAACAAAACTCAAAAAGAACAAATACTAATACAAATTAAACCCAAGTGTAAAGAACAATAGTTATCTATAAACAATACAAAAGAGAAAATAAAGTGGAAAAATACTAATATAAATTAAAATCAGCAACTGCAAAAGACAATAGTTATTTAAATTGAATATAAAATTAGAAAAATAAAATGACACTAAATACCCCTATTATAACCAATTTTCAGTTTGAACAGGGTAGACCAAAGATGGAACGAGAAGAGGCAATAACGGTCAGCTGTTAAGTGCCCGCTCTCCACCCATCACCTCTTCAAAACAACAACAACCTAAGAAACGACTCTACAGAGATCAAATTTACACATCCACACTGGGAAGCAGTATTCTGGCCAACAACAAAATATCCAGAGATGACGGAACATGACTGCTCAATTCACATAGAGGCACACCTGAACATGTACTGTGACACCAACCTATCCCCACAATACATGAAACAGCCTATCTGCCCCACAAAAAGCACACCTATCGCAAGGAGACAACCTTCCAGCTTTCACAACGCCATTTTCAGCCAGGAAGCCGAAATCTTATTACACACGACAGACCCTCTCAGATACCTCTACCAACAGTATCCCAATGTTCCAGGTCCAGAAGACTCCTACCAACGCTAGAGTAACGACGGAAGAAATCAGAGGTCACTATTCTTCCTCCCTTAGTCCTTATCATCGTCCTTAGTGGAACCCAGAACTTGTCTATCTGATGCAATTCAGCCCTGCGTCATTTAGACAAGAATTAATTATGTCTGCCCAACATCACCTCTTTTATATGTCAGGCAGAGATATCAGTTATTGATGAAAAACAAACACTTTGCCTCACTTCATCTGTGTGACTAAAGCCTTCACTCCATTTGAACATTTGTTGGTAAAAATAATCAGCACTTTGTTACTAGTTGGGATCATTCTCAACTCATCGGCTACAGGCCTCTAACATTTTTCTTTGATTGCTTATTTTGTTACAATTTAAGAAGATAATGAAATCACATACTTTGAGAAAAAGAGAGCTATCTAGACTATCAGAAGAGAACAGAATCAACCCAACGACGACTACCACACTCTTGACTGGCAGGGATACATCACCATTTTTCGCCTCCTGACAGGCCATAACACACTGAATAAACACATGCACAAGCTACGATTGTCTGCATCACCACTGTGCACATGTGGTTTAAACGAACAAACTGCTGAGCATGTTCTACAGGATTGTCCTCTGTACGACCAGTTAAGAAAGATATACTGGCCCAATGCCTCAACCCTAAACTCAAAGCTGTATGGAGCCAAAGAGGAACTTCAGACAACGGTCGAATTCATCATGAGAACTCGTCTGACGGTGTAAACATCAAAGATGCAATCGCAAGAAGAAAACGTTACAATTTCAATTTCTTATTATCAATCGAAGCTTTTATTTGTTAGAACTAACGGTGTTGTGGTGTGGAGTGTTGCATACTTGTTTGACTTGTGACAATTTTAATTTCTCACATCTCTCGTTTAACTTCAGTTTACTGTGTTGAGCAGCTCATGTGTGATATGTTGTATACCTGATTGTTTTGTGACAATTTTCATATACTCCAGACATATCACTTAGTTAAAATTGTTTGTATTAATTGTATCGATTATTTTAATATTGTATTTCCAGCAATTTTTCTTTCAATAAATTCAACTTCCATGGTGAAGTATTAATTTGTATAAATTCTTTGCGCTTATTTTTGTGTGCAAAACAGCTTTTTTAACTTGTTTTTTTTTTTAAATTTTAAATTGTAAAAAAAAAATACAAACATGGCTGATAATTATTGAAAGTGGCTTCATAAAGATTGTCTACGGATTTGCCATCTTAATATTTACCCTCTTCTAGGAAAACTCCCCGACCTTACACACATTCTAAATAAGAATTTTCACATTTTTGAACTTTCAGAAAGTCGTCTAAACGACAAAATAACAGACGATGATATTGCGTTAAATGGTTTTAAATTTCTTCGGCGAGACTCAAGCAGAAAACTAGAGACAGGTATAACAGTTTGTATTTCCACTTACCTTAATTTTCGCCGCAGAAATGATTTAGAGACAGCAGAGATAGAATGCGTGTGGTTGGAAATAAAGCTACCAAATCAGTGCCCATTTCTAGTGGGGTATCTTTATCGAAATCCTAGAGCGGGATCTATCTGGTACGAAGATTTCACCACCATGAAGGACAATAAATTCGCTGCCGCCAAGGAGGTTATTCCTCTTGGCGATTTCGATTTCCATATACACAATTCAAATGTAACATGGAAAAATATTACACTATCGTACAACTTAAAACAAAATAATCAACCAGCCTACAAGAGTAACACAAGCATTATCCACACTAATCGACCACATCTATGTAACTTGTCCAGAAAACATCATAGAATACTCTGTCCCTAATATTGCAATGAGTGACCACTATCCAGAATGATGTACATGGTCACAGAATAAATGTAAAGTTCCCAAAAATAAACATGTAAGTATTAAATTTAGAAGTTTCAAACATTTCAGTCGGGAAGGAGTTATTCTTAAATGACTTGTGTCACGGCGCTATTTTGGGCCGTGCGTTAGCTGCTTGCTCATAGGCAAAGCAAGCCGATCGGAACGGCCGAACGGGCTGGCGAAAATAGCCAAACGACTGGGTCATGTGACCAGCGGGAATTCAGGCGCCAAAGGTTTTGAGCGGGGATGGATCAGCGCTCGACTGTCGTCCCGGAGTGGATGCGTCTCGGTCAGCTTCTATGCTGCCCATATTCTGTGAATATTGTGATACAGTGCCAGCCATTTGAGTCTTGTCCTGGTGATATTTATTCTAGAGTAGTAGTTATTTTCTCAGTGGTGATTTTTTGGTAACTGAGGATATGTCGTGAGATTGCATTTTGATAGTTGTCAGTTTGACAATCAGATGTTTCTTGCCGCTTGGTTGAGCGGAATTCACCGTAGCAGATAAGGTGTCATAGTGCCTATTCTTGTAGATTGATATTACATATTTTGCAGTGGCAGTGTGTATCTATATATTTTTTGCATTTCGCGATGGCCGCTGTGTGGCCAAGTTACGACGTTGTGAATAAAAGCTATTTAGATGCGTTATTTCCATGTGTCAGCCATTGTTCGTGTGGTCGTCGTCTAGTGTACACGAGCCAGTGTTTGTTATAGTAAATTCAGTACGACAGTGGTATAGCCCTAGGAGAGGAGGGTAGCCAGCTAGCATCTTCCCCCCACCATAGTTAGAGAGGGTTCTGACAACTTGCTAACTGCACCTCTCGCCAGTGTTTACCGACTTCCTGATCCGGAGGACGTCATTGCACACTAGACAAAGATTTTTTATAGTGTTTTTACACGCAGCTACCAGCTAAGGAAATTCGCGTCAAACGACAAATAAAATCTCCTTGGATAACACAAGAAGTTGTGGCGGCTGTGAGGTAGAGAGATCAAGCGCACAAAAATAAGGTCCCCAACACATGCAGGTAACAAAGAAACAAGGTTCAATATTTAATTCGCAAAGAAAAGAAAAATTACTTGAGAAATATGGTTCAGAACAAATCAAATAGTAAGGAAATATGGAAGACAATTAACACCTTAGCGAATAAACGTAATGCACCAGACTCATTATCTTCCACCACTTCATTTTCTTTTACAGACTTCAGCAATAACTTTCAAGCATAAATAAACAGTCTGAGATCCACAATACCACAGTGAGTTAGACAAACTTTCAGCATTCTGTAAGAACAAATGTACAAACTCAGTTCCACCCGACATTCCTTTTATGACAGTTAATGAAGTGTAAAACTATCTTCTTGGTCTTAAAGAAAAAGATCATCAGGGCTTGATGGAATTAGCAATCGAATACTGCGTTATGCTGCACCAGCTATTAGTGATTGTTTTTTTTTAAATGATTTGTTAGTTCTTGTTGTTTAATTTCTATTTGGTTGAATGTCTTTTCTGAAGTACTAGCAATATATGTTTTCCTTTGTTTTATGTATAAATCTGTTAAGTATTGATTGGCCATCTCCTGGGGCATCTATACTTGAAACCTTATCACCTGTCATATCTATATTGTTTCTATAATCGAGGAAGTGGAGGGGAACTGCGGTAAGACGTGGAATACAATGGATGGGTTTGAAAAAAAAATCGAAAAAAGGTGATTCGTCTTACGAGGACAAAAGACAAAGAAACTAGTCTACGTTACGGCCACAAGGCCTTCGTCAGGAAAGGAAAGAAAGTGAAGGCTAGATAGGACACATAAGAACTAAAATAAATATAAAAATAAAACCTAGGTACTTCCCTGAAGGCAAGGCACCGAAATCCTATCAATATTCGCTGTCCACTGATGAACGCGTGGCTGAACAGGAAGTGACTTCCGCCGCCGGATGTACACAATACATACTAAGAAACTAAAAACTAAAAAACGAAACAGAACAATAAACTACCCAAACGTAATAAAAGTGGGGACTGGAAATAGAAGAGGACAGAATGAGTGGGAGATAAATAAATAAGAAATAAAAAAATCAAGGCAAATTAGAAACAGTGTATATTCATGCATATTATGGAGGATGGCATAAAATAAAAGAATAGGATAAGAGTGGAAAGAGTCAAAATAGAGCAAGAGAGGAAAGGGTGACCTCAGACAAAGGTGTGTAAAGTGTTGAGACCGGCTGGTTTTAGACACCCCATGCGGTGGATAAGACGGTTCTCAAGCTGTTCTCGGCTGGCAGTGTCAGAGAAGCAGGATCGGATTGCTGTGACCTGGATGTCGATGGGACCATGGTGGTCAGGACCATTGAAGTGTATGGAAACTGGTGTGGACTTTTGCTGAGCGATGTCATTTAAGTGCTGGCTGAATCTGTCCCCAAGTCGTTTGCCAGTGCAGAAGAGTGTTTGAGGAATCCTGCTAAATTTACAAATTGCACACCGATGCAGTATTTACATACATAAAAAAATAGGAGGCATTACTTTTTGACCTTCCCTCGTAGCATCTCATTAATGGATCGTTCTACTATCTCTCTGTGTTTGAGTGGGGTATGGTAAGGTTTTAGGCTAATAGGCTCTTCGTTAGTGGTATTAATATCCATTTGGACTGTTGATGTACGACCCAATTCCAAATCATTTAAAGCAAAGACATCGTGATGTTTTTTCACAAAAGCGGTGAGCCGTTGTTGGTGTTGGGCCGAAGTATGTAAGGTGTCCAAAACTGTGGTAATCTGTCTTCGGTATTTGTTTTTATGTCCTTATGCATACTTGTATTTGATCTTTGTGTTTGACATTTCACTCCTCTTTCATGAAAATGGTCCAGTGATCTCTCTGATTTTCTCTGGCAATATTTATTGTTGCTTTCTGGTTCTTTCCGGCAATATATATTGTTGCTCTCTGGTTGTCTACGGCAATATCTATTAATGTTCTCAGATTGTCTCTGGCAATATATATTGTTGATCTCTGGTTGTCTCCGGCAATATCTATTGTTGATCTCTGGTTCTTTCCGGCAATATGTACAGTTGATCTCTGCTTGTCTCCGGCAATATGTATTGTTGATCTCTGGTTCTCTCTGGCAATATGTATAGTTGATCTCTGGTTCTCTCCGGCAATATCTATTGTTGCTCTCTGATTCTCTCCGGCAATATATATTGTTGATGTCTGTTTTATCTCCATTTGTGCAGTTTTGTCTGGCCTCTTTCATTATTGGGGGGAGGGGGGAAGATTAACTTTTGCAATTATCGCACCTCTCGCAATGGATGATGTTTTTCCTGAGGTATTTACGATCATGATGGGGAAATCTCGGGAGCTTGTAATTTCTGCAATGTCCTCAGTAATGAATATCAGTGGATCATCGTTTATATCTTCATCCAGCAACGGTGCGATTTCTACTGTCTGTCCTGGTCGAATGTAGTCTGATCCCTTTACACGACCTTTGGTTATTATTAGTGAGTTTTGTGGAATGGTCACTGGAGCTGTAAGGCGTACCAACGAAGCTATGTGTAAATCATCCTGGAGGTTGATGTATTCTCCGTTTAGTCTAATCTTGTGTAGATCGTAGTATATTCGGGCCTGGTGTTTGTTCAGGAAATTACGTCCAGTAATAAGATTCTGAGACATACCGCGTGTAATAATGAATTTATGGTTTATTTTCTGTTCCCCAATCTGGAATGTGATAAACGCAGTACCAAGGGATTTCATTTCCTGGCCGGTCACCGATGCCATGTAAGTTTTCGTGGGGTAAAATTTCACATATTTCTGAATTTTTCGAAAAAGTTGTTCTCGTAATAGGCTTGCCGATGCTCCGGTATCAACCAGTGCTCGATAATGCATGCCCTGAATAGAGATGAGACAGGAACTAGGGTCTGGGTGGATGTTAATGTTATTTACTACAGTCTGCTGCCTTTTACTGCAGTGAGAATGATGTTCTGTGTTGTGTGACTTCTTCCTTGTTGTGTGGGACCTATAGGGTTTATAAGTGTTCCCTTCTGTATAGCTCACGTCAGCGGTCCGATCTAACGTGTACTCGGTCCGTTTCCCGAAGCAGGGAAATATTGTGGTCTACCTCTGGCAAAACCATGTTGGGTTGCGTATGTGCGGTAGTTCTGTCCTTGTTGTGGTTGGTTATAACCTCGAGATTGATTATGTTGATACGTTCTATGTCCTTGTCTACCCTTTCCGAATGATCCTTGCTGGTGTGATTGGCATGAACGAGAGACATGCCCATTTTGTCCACATGTGTAACAGACAATCGTAATGACATTTTGGACATTCTGTTGCCTCGGTTGGTGTGCTTGCTGGAACTGACGTTGCTCAGGCTGATTGCGTGTAGATCGATGTTGGTGACGGTGCCACTGCTGTCTTGAGTGACCGATTTCCATTGGCTCGTGGTCACTGTTTACTTCATAGCGAGGAACTCTACTTGTGCGTTGATTGAAACGTTTTCGTACGTTATCCTCCGATACTGCCATTTGTATAGCATCATTGACAGTTTTAGGGTCTTTTCTTATGAGGTGGAGCTTTAAGTTATCTGTGTAAATAAAGTCCGTCCACAAAAATGCCTACCAAGTGTTTTTCAGTGTCCTGTGATGGTACCCTTCCTTTAATAAAAGCTTCTTCAGCCAAATTCAATAAACGGTCTCCATAAAATTGAACAAGTTCAGATTTTTCTTGATGGATTTTCCTCAAAAGCGACCACGCGTGCTGTTCGTCGATTACGTCACTATACCGTGCAATTAGTTCCTTCTTTAATGGTGCATAGGTCTCCTCTGGGTAGATGAAGGAGCGCCGTCGCAGAAAATCCGTCACAAGAGATTCCGATGACAAGTATGCAATTTTGATCTTTTCCTTGTCACTTGTAGCATTTACCATGGAACTAAACTTGTCTATGTTCATTAGCCATCTCCGAAATGTCTTTGAATCGCCGGTGAAGGGAGTTATAACCGAGCGAATTTGGTTATATTTATTATAGTGATCTACATTTGATAGCGTGTCTGTTATCCGTTGCAACGCGGACATTGTGGGTTCGGCCTCTACAGGTAAGGGTATGTTAGCAGGATGGACGTTTGCCATTTGCATTTCCTGTTGCTGTTGTAGCTGCTGTGCATATAACGTATGTTGTTGTTGATGTTGTTGCTGTAGTGTATACAACGCCTGTTGTTGCTGCAGTTGTTCTTGACTTTGATCCGACTTTGATCCATTGTAGTGATTATGCCTGTCTGCTTTCACCAAGAAAAAATGGCAGGTCACGGCGCCAATTAGTGTAATATGTGGCCGTGTATGTTTATACGGCACTAGTAGTTGTATTGATTTTATTTAGTCAGAGTTAATCCTTCATATGTTGTGGTGGTTCAAGTACTAACTGGCCTTCCGCCAGAGATGGTGATACTTGACCTTTTGTTATTTTTTTTTCAACCCAGGAATGTTCTTCCCTTTAAGTTTGGTGATAAGCAAAACAGTTTCAGCATAACAACGTATATCCAAAAGAAATTACTGTAAAGTTCCACAAACAGCAATGTAGAAAAATTCAATTAGAGTTTATTGGTGTCATTAGACAAACACTGTAAATTTCACAATGATGTTTGGTTATCCAAGATGAAAAAATATGTAATCCAACTGAATAATATATGTATATCCAAATAGAATAATATATGTATATACAAATAGAATAATATACTGATTTGTCTACTCAAAAACTTGTCTTCGTATCTGTGGCGAACTTCTAAATACAATATCTAAATTAGAATATAACAGTATAGTGCATAAAGTGAAAGATAGGATAGTACTACAAATTTTCGGCGAGAATCTTAGTCGTCGCCTACGCCTTCAGCTTATTATTTGATAACACATTAGCCGAACAAAAAGGGTACCCAATTGTTCAAATTCGTCATTGAGACAAACGTAACACTTTCCTAGGTCAACTAAGTATTTGCCTAAATACATTGTAGGGGGGAGAGGGGACGGATAGATAACCAACGCAAATCACGTCTCACAATTGTTTCTAAAAATAAAACTAACTTGCTAGTTTTGCCCTTAGGCGGTTTCAAATTACGATGTAAACGTGAGAAAAAAGTGGACACTACGGTCATGAAAACACGCTTAGCTCTTATTGCGAATGACGTAAATTCTCGTGTATTACGAGAGACTCTCGTAATTAGCTTGAAAGTACATGGGAAAAGAATTGAACAGGAGGTAGTTTAAAAATCAACAACTAACATGGAAAAAAAATATGGAATATTGAACCAAGCCACGTAGCCCCATAAAAATCATATATTCGTGTACATGTGGCCTTGCTGACTAAGAATATGTTATCAATTACATAAATAGTCCATTAGATAATCAAATATTGGGGATAATACATAGAGAATCGGAGATACTGTCAGGTCAAGTCATGTCTGCTTAGATTGGAGCATAATTTTTTTGGAAAAAAATTAGGTGAGAGAAAGGCTAAGATAGTACAATGAAAGGGATTGGATGAAATTTGAAGGAAGCCGTAATATTATTGGCTGACCTAAATATACAAATCTAGTTGGTAATAGTAACGCATAGGGTTTTGATAGTTTTTTTTAAAGAATTCATTCAAAAAAAGAGATGCTTGGTCTCATTGGCCAAAGCTTTTTACATGATAGGAATAGTAGGATGCTCGCTGCCATTTTTCCAAAATATTCAGAGGAGCAAGCAGCGATGAACAGACTTATGTTTTTTTATTAATAATACTACCATCAGAAAGCAGTCTGAACAGAGGCAGTGATGAAAGTGTGCTATATTCTATTGCCTAATTCATCGTTACTTGTTTATATTTCCTTGATATGTGGTAAGATTGATTTTATTGACTTTTTAATTCACAAAGGGTTGTGTGTAAGAAAAGGCCATGAAAAAAGATTGTAATTAAATGGTTCCATAACAGACTTAGGCATGGCCTAGATGTTGATCCATCATATAAGGGACTATCTAGAAGTTTAAAACTACAGGACTATATACATGATGGTCATACAGGAACATTACACCTATCTTATTGCATGGAAAAGATTATTGCAGGAATGACAGAGGCGTAGCATCCATTAGGGAAGAGAAAAGAAAACTGGTGAAATTTGTTCCATCAAACTAAAGTGGAGAAGCAGGGTTGTCAGAGAGAGCTGACCATGTTCTTTGTATTGACTATATGCTTTCACGTAAATTAGGAGGACTTAGTTTGATATTAAGACAGAACATAACTTGCATCGACAGGGGTTTCTGCTGGCACTTGTCTGGTGCTAGTACTCGATCAGTGAAGAAGTCTGCAAGATTTCAAAGAGTCTCTGGCACCTACTTGTATTAAAGAAGTCAAGACCAGAGGAGACTGAAGTGTTTGGCCAAACCGACTACAACTGCGGCTTATTCCAGGAACCAGATAAGTGCTATATCTGGCCTGGGACAAATTATCACTAGTAAAAAAAAAAAGTAATCTCCTGTGCTTACAAAAACATTCCTCCTAAAGAATATAAGGAACAATCATAGTGAAACAAAAGACATTGGAATGATGACAATCCCCAACCTGCTTCCCATTCCCAGTATTTAAATAGAGTAAACAACATCAAAGTGAACATTTGTAACAATGTACTATGGACATATTGTCTGTTGCATGTAAATATTTATATATATATATATTTGTAAATATATCTATCCATCTAAATTGATTCTCATTGAACTGTAGTCCTGACCAAAACAACTTTAGGCTCAGGACCAATAAATTTTAACAAAAAATATTTTAAATATAAAATTTAAGAGCTGGAATTAGTTGAGTTTATCATAGTACTTAGTATATGTTTGTATATGTTTTTGTATTGAGATTCTTTTACAACACTCTTACAATACCCTAGATACTGTATGTAGCTTTCAGTCACGCTAGTCAAAAAGAATATAACTTCGAGTGAGATCGTAAGGTGGTAACAAGAAAGGTACTCTGTAATACAGTTGTTCATTGTTTACCTCAGAGACCTTCACAGTTGATCTCACTCAAGTACAACTATACGCATACCATTCTTCTTAACATCAAAACCCACCACAGTATCCTCAAAGACGAAGTTCACCTAACGCTATCTGTAAAAATCCTCTAGTCTAAAGTTATGGTTTCATTAGAATCATAAATCCTGAAATCTCTCCTATCGCCCACAACTCTTCTATTTATACTATTTCTTCTTTTTTCCCCGCCTTTTTTCACACAACCCGTCCTTTTTTCACACGGTACAATAATCTACATTTGCACTCCTTTCCTCAGCTATTCGACCTTTTTGCACACGACATTCTGTTATTTCGACTTTTTTCCCATGTGTGATCTTTTTCAACTTAACAATTGGATTAAAAAAAAAAACCAGATCACACAAACATTCATTTCCCACTTTCGCGCTTATAAAACCCATTCATTATTATCTGGGACTGACCTACGTTTGCAGTCAGAGCAGTACCTGCCAACTGAACTTTGAATAAATACTGCGTTTTGTGTAAAAACGTCTTATTTGCTTTTAAGGTCTGTCATTCTTACATGTAGCATATTACAGCACATATAAATGCTAAGCGTGGAAGTAGGAGGGATAATGCTAGCGTGAAAGGCCAAGCGGTCACACACACGTTTAGTCCATATTCATTCAATCAGAGACTTTTCAAATACATCATGAGTGCAGATTACACGCCCCTCTAATTTAGTTATGTTCCTAAGTAATTATATAACATCATATATAGGTTTTAAAGATAATTTTGAACTGTTTAGTATTAATTATGATAAGGTACTGTAAATGTGTGTAACTGTTATTGTACTGTTACAATGCTGGGGACTTTATTTTATTGTATTTTATTTTGTTATTTTATTATTTAAGTAATATTTACATATGAGAATAAATGGATTCAGTATGGAAGACGAGAGAAAGGAAGGGCAGAATGTTAGACCGGCCTGCGTGCCCAATTCTTTAAAAAAATAAAGTTCTATCTATCTATCTATCTATCTATCTATCTATCTATCTATCTATCTATCTATCTATCTATCTATCTATCTATCTATCTATCTATCTATCTATCTATCTATCTATCTATCTATCTAATCTTATCTTATCTTATCTTTCTGTCTGTCTGTCTGTCTAATCTAATCTAATCTAATCTAATCTAATCTAATCTTATTTTATTTTATCTTATCTTATCTTATCTAATCTATCTATCTATCTATCTTTCTATCTATCTATCTATCTATCTATCTATCTATCTATCTATCTATCTATCTATCTATCTATCTATCTATCTATCTATCTATCTATCTATCTATCTATCTATCTATCTATCTATCTATCTACTTACCTTCCTATCTACTTACCTACCCACCTGCCCACCTACCCACCCACATATCTATCTGCCTCTGCCCGTCCGTCTGTCTATGTCTATCCATTACTATATCTGTCTTCGTCCGTCTGTCTGTGTATCTGTCTGTCTGTGTCCGTCTGGCTATCCATTTGTCTGTCTCCGTTCGTTCGTATGTCTGTCCATCTGTCTGTCTGCGTGCCTGACATTCTCTATGTGTCTGTCTCTCTGTCTATATTTCTTTATGTTTGTATTTTGTTTAGCCATCTATATGTGGCTATCTATCTGCTTCGGCAGCAGATTACAATTGTTACCTGGCCAAAACATGAATGACTATTCACATCACACATGGCATTTCTTTCACGATTCATGCCAATGTCAACCTCGAAATCTCTCTTTTCAGCTGTCCGTCGTTTTGTCTTTCTTTCTTACTGTTTGTTCGTACGTCTGCCTGCTTGCTTTTCTGCCGGTCTATATTTCTGTCTGTATATCAATATATTTGCCTGTTTGCCTTTTGCTGGCCCGTGCGTTTGTGGATGTACATCTGCTTCTCCGGCAGCTTACATTCGCTTGCTGACGGAAACATAGACAGCGTTTTACATTTAAAATATCACATTTCTTTCACAATTCATGTCAACCCCAGGCAGGGACAAGAATAGGGCAAAAAGTTCCAGTCGTCGTAACAGCTCCCTGGTAAAATCTGAGAGAAAGTCGAGTGCAAAAGAAAAGTTGTCTGTGCCTTCAGTCGGCAGTAACAGCAGTACTTCCGTCTCCTCCCAAAAAAGCCTTTTACAACGAGGTACTGTTGCTCATCATCATCATCATCATCATCATCAATTATCGTCGTCTTATCTCCCCCCCTTTACCCCTCAACATACGTTTCTTATTATCTGTGTTTTTCATTTCTTCTTCCTACTGTTGACTTCATTCATCATCTTCATAAATTTCGTTATTATTATCATTATGATCATAATAAACATCATCTTCATTTTCACAATTACCAGCATCGTAGTCTTCACATACTTCTTCACGTTCACAATTACCAGCATTGTAGTCTTCACTTATTTCTTCACTTTCACAATGACCAGCATCGTAGTCTTCACATACTTCTTTACTTTCACAACTGCCATCATCGTAGTCTTCACTTACTTCTTCACTTTCACAATTACCAGCATCGTGGTCTTCACTTTGACAATTACCAGCATCGTAGTCTTCACTTATTTCTTCACTGTCACAATTACCATCATCGTAGTCTTCACTTAATACGTCACTTTTATATTTTCGATCTCTTGCCTGTTTAGCATTGTGACCACTGCCATTTTCGTAAAATTTCAGTCCTTCACTACAATTGCTGACTGCGCAAGCATAGTGTGGAGATGTAGTTTTGCCACTAGGAAGTTGCGTGACCAGAATATACTAATGCGAATTAGTTGCAAACAACGATAACAATTTTGCACTTGAAGAAGCACAACCACAAGATGTAGAAACATATATATATATATATATATATATATATATATATATATATATATATATATATATATATATATATATATATATATATATATATATATATGTGTGTGTGTGTGTGTGTGTGTGTGTGTGTGTGTCCCAAAAGTAAGTGTACTGATTTGCCTGTGTACGACTAGACAAAGTAACACCTCATTGGTGGATATCGGCGAATGGTTAGAGACCTTAGCTGCATGTCTAGACTTGTTTCACCTCGATCGGTTGAGTCATTCCCGCGCTACTGCAGATTGTGTAAGGTCATGTTTTAGTACCTCGTTACGTTTGCGATGGAGCGAAATATCGAACAACGGTACACTACCAAATTTTGTGTGAAACTCAAGAAGTCTGCCACCGAGACATTTGAAAATTTAACCAAAGCTTATGGGGATGCCACTCTATCGAGAAATATGGTATTTAGGTGGCACAGAGCTTTCAAAGAGGGCCGAGAAAATGTTGAAGACGAACCTCGTTCCGGAAGGCCAATCTTGTCAACAAACGATCAAAATGTGGAAGTTGTGCGAGCTGTGATGGCGAAAGGCCGCCGATTGATTGACAGAATGATTGCAGAAGAAACTGGCTTGGATAAAAATGCAGTTCATAGAATTTTAACAAACGTTTTGCACATGCAAAAAGTTTGTGCACAACTGATGCCCAAAGACTTGTCTGTGGAGGGAAAAAAGAACCGGTTGGAAATTTGTCAGGATTTGCTGGGAAGACTCGTCATTGAACCAAATTTCTTGGATAAAGTAATTACAGGAGACGAATCATGGATGGTCGAGTATGACCCCGAGACCAAACGGCAAAGTGAGGAATGGCACACGATAAATTCTCTTCGTCTGAAGAAAGCATGCATGAGCAGATCCCGGATGAAAACGATGATTATCGTTTTTTTCGACAGCCGTGGAATTGTGCACAAAGAATTTGTACATCCAGGACAGACAGTTAATCAGGCCTTTTACAAAGATGTCTTGGAACGACTTCGAAAACGGGTCCAACGAATCCGAAGGGACATTGCAGATGATTGGGTGCTGCACCACGATAACGCGCCTGCTCACGCTGCGCTTTCAATTCGAGAGTTTTTGGCGAAGAAAACATCCCCACACTTCCACAACCTCCCTACAGCCCGAACCTAGCTCCGTACGATTTCTACCTCTTCCCTAAGTTGAAATATAAGTTGAAAGGACATCATTACGGGACTGTGGAAAACATCCAAAAAATTGTAACCGATGAACTAAGCACTCTTACAGAAAATGACTTTCAGTACTGCTACTACGATCAGTGGAAAAAACGTTGGAACCCCTGTGTAACTTCCCAACGGTCGTACTTTGAAGGAGATAACTTGTAATTTCAGGTGAGTCTTATATACATTTAAATAAAAAATCAGTACACTTACTTTTAGGACACAGTGTACATTGGCATCAATATAGACAAAGTGGGAAGGGCATACAGTGATATCAGATTTAAAATACCAAAGGCTAGAGGAGCTTTCATTGCATTTATAAATGTATGGAGATAAAAAGACATTAAGTCGAACACAAAAACCACGATCTTCAATGCAAATGTAAAGTCAGTCCTGTTGTATGGCTCCGAAGCATGGACAAAAGGGCAGAAATAACGACCAAGAGGCTGCAAACTTTCACGGATGGGTGGATTGCGTGGAGTGAAAGGTTTGAAGTAGTGTGGCCGTTGACTAACTGGTCTAATGTTAGCTACTTCTATTTGTTGATCGTATAAGGCTTCGACATCACTACCCTTCAGTGTACTTCTTCCTTATTATCTATGTAACTCGAAAGACAACAATTACTTGCCGACTCAACACTTGAGAATGACTCAAGATGACGGCAAGGCTTCTCAATTCAATTGAAGAAAACTTTATTTACACAAAAATGAAGAATGTGTGCGAAACTGGATCTTGATAGACTTCATGATAAATTCCAGCCTTCCACATGTGGCTGGCGAGCTTGTACAAAACTGGATCTTGATAGACTTCATGATAAATTCCAGCCTTCCACATGTGGCTGGCGAGCTTGTACAAAACATTCAATATGTAATTGCTGCGTCACTCTCTTTCTCTCTGTGCTAATGTCTCTAGTGGCTATTTAGGCCCAAACGTCGAGAACCGCTGTTGTTGTTTTCATTTACTGCCAATATACCTCTATTTGTAAAAATGTCTCACCTATCATAAAATCGTTTCTCTAGGGAGACATGTTTTTATCCCACGTTCACCTGCATTCTTCCCCTTCTCTCACCCCCTCTCTCACTGTTATCTCCCATTTTATGTGCCAAGCCTCTCATAACCTTACACATCTGTACACTACATGTCTTAAACTTTTCTCACCTGTATATAACAAAATTCACCCATGTGTTGCCGGGGCCCGAAAGGGGAGCAAAGAATAGTAACATTGTTCCCTGCCAAGCATGTCGTAGAAAGCGACTAAGGAGGGTTGGGCATGGGGCCGGTTACCCCATCCTGTAAAAAATTTAAAAACTTCAACAAACATGGACAAGTCAATTAAAGAAAATAAAACACAGCCATCCAAGACAGCGGAAGGTCTTTTCGCAGGGAGGCGTATGATGCAACACAGAGAAAGCCGAAAGGAGTCTGTGTTGCTGACTAACCTTCTTTCTTGTAGGAGAACTTCCAGATTTGGCACCTGGAATGTTCGGACATTAAACGAACAAGGGAAAGTGGCACGAGTAGCAGCAGAAATGAGGGAATATAAAATCGAGGTTCTGGGAATGTGTGAAACAAAGTGGAAGGGGGTAGACAGGAAGAAACTCATCACAGGTGAATTGGTGCTGTTCTCAGGACATGAAGACGAAAGTTCACACCACAGTGAAGGAGTAGCTCTTATGTTATCTAATGACGCACAGAAAGCACTCATTGAATGGGAAGCTGTTGGACCCAGAATAATAACAGCTACTTTTAAAACAGCTAAAAAGAAAGTACATGTAAATGTCATCCAACGTTATGCACCAACTAATGACAAAGAAGAGTCTGTGAAAGAAGCATTTTATACTAGACTACAGGAAATTATGGATAAAGTAAAAAGAAGAGACATTACAATTTTGATGGGTGACATGAATGCAAAGATAGGTACAGTCAACACTGGATTTGAAGAAGTCATGGGAAAACATGGGCTAGGAATAATGAATGAAAATGGGGAACTATTCTCAAACTTCTGTGCTTCAAATCAACTGGCTATAGGAGGAAGCATGTTTCCACATAAGAGAATACACAAGGCAACATGGACATCACCAGACCATAGAACAGAAAATCAGATTGACCATATATGCATAAACAAATGGTTTAGATCATCATTGCAGGATGTAAAGGTATATAGAGGAGCAGATGTGGCATCAGATCACCACCTTCTGATAGCCAAAGTAAAAATGAAACTCAAGAGATATGCAACATTGCAAAATTATAGAGAACAATTTAATGTAGGAAATCTAAGAAATCAAGAAACAAGAGACAAATTTGCGGTCACAGTATCCAACAAATTCCAAGTGCTCCAACAGCTGGAAGATATAGAGAATACAGGTCAAAACTGTATGGAATGAGACATGTGAAGAAATACTGGGGAAAAGGGAACGACAACAAAAAAGCATGGATAACAACAGAAACCATCAATAACATAAAAGACAGAAAAAACAAGAAAGCAGATTTAAACACAAGCAAAACCAGAAGTTCCAAAGCCAAGGCTCAAGAAGTGTACACAGAAGCAAACAAAGAAGTTAAAAGAAGTATCAAAAGAGACAAGAGGAAGTATATTGAGGAGCTGACAAGAGAGGCAGAAGATGCTGCAGCCAAAGGAAATATGAGAGAACTGTATAGCAGCACAAAGAAGCTAACAGGGAAATACAAGCAAACAAGTTGCCTCATAAAAGACGAGAATGGGAAACTGCTCAGCAATATACAAGAGCAAATGAAGAGGTGGACAGAATATTTTGGGAACCTTCTCAGTAGACCAACTCCACAAAACCCCCCGGACATCCAGCCAGCAAAAGAAGAGCAACAAATTAACGGTGAAAGACCAACGAAGGAAGAAATAAAGAAAGCTATAAAGCTTCTAAGAGATGGAAAAGCGTCTGGACCTGGTGGCATTCCAGGAGAGGCCATCAAAGCAGATATCGACACGGCTACAGAGATGTTATATAAATTACTTGGTAAAGTCTGGGAAAAGGAAGATATACCAGCAGAATGGAAGGAAGGATATCTGGTTAAGTTGCCTAAGAAGGGAAATTTACAAGAGGGCACAAATTATAGAGGAATAATGTTACTATCAGTGCCAGTAAAAGTATTAAACAGGATTATATCCTTGAGAGATTAAAAGAGTCCATAGACAAGAAACTGAGAGATGAACAAGCAGGTTTTCGACAAAACAGATCCTGTACAGACCAGATAGCCACACTGAGAATAAAAAACAAAGTCTGGAATGGAATTCACCATTATACATCGGATTTGTGGACTACGAAAAGGCATTTGACAGTGTAGACAGAGAATCACTTTGGAAATTGATGAGGCATTATGGAGTTCCCCTGAAGATCATTAATTTAATAAAGAAAACATATGAAGACGTGACATGCAGAGTTCTTCATGAAGGACAGCTTACAGAACCGTTTGGGATAAGAACAGGAGTGCGACAGGGATGCCTCTTGTCTCCATTTCTTTTCTTGCTAGCAATAGACTGAGTTATGAGATCATCGACAACACACAACAGAAATGGAATCCAGTGGACTCTGACTAAGCAGTTGGATGATCTGGATTTTGCTGATGACTTGGCTTTTCTGTCCCATAACCGTAATCAGATGCAGGACAAATTGAAAACACTCGATGAGAGGTCACAGCAATTGGGTCTGAAAATACACCGGGAAAAGACAAAAAAAAAGTAATGAGAATAGATGCAGGTAATGATAACAGGGTTGAGCTTGAAGAAACACCAATACAAGATGTAGAATCGTACACATATCTTGGCAGTAATATAGACAAAGTTGGAGGGACAGACAGCGATATCAAAATAAGAATACAAAAGGCAAGAGGAGCTTTCATTGCATTGGGAAATATATGGAGATCAAGAGAAATCAGATCCAACACGAAAATAAGAATCTTCAACTCAAATGTGAAGTCAGTCCTATTGTATGGCTCTGAGACATGGAGAACAACAAAGACAACAACCAAAAGCTACAGACTTTCATAAATGGGTGCTTGCGTAGAATAGAGGGATTAAAATGGTATGACAAGGTTACCAACGTGGAACTGATGACAAGAACTAGACAAGTGCCAGTGGAACAAGAGATGAGAAGAAGACGATGGCGATGTATAGGACACACACTGAGGAAACGTGTTGATAGCATTACAAGGCAGTCCTTGTTCTGGAACCCCCAGGGCAAGAGAGGCAGAGGTAGACCAAGAAGCACATGGAGAAGAGAGCTGGAAACAGGGGTGAAAATGATGAGGACGTGGAAAGAACTTGAGATGATGGCACGTGACAGGAGGACTTGGCATGTGTTTGTTGAAGGTCTATGCTCCTTTGGGAGTGGAGGGTTATGAATGAATATAACAAAATTGTGAATATAAAATTTTCAATCGTACAAAAAAAATTCATTATCTCAACACCCGTGCCTATTAGTATTTTGGTGATCATTTACACGGCATGACATTGTATTGTGGATTCCTTCCACAGCTCATTATTTTGTAGCACTTACTAACATCTTATAATCACTTATTCCTTTATCCTATCTTGTTATGACACTATGTGCTGATACACGTCCTCCATCACCTTATCTCAGATGATGTGTATTGCAACTTACTGTGCTCTAGTCGTTTCTCATTTTCCTGCAATCGCCATTTTTACCCATTTACGCCCTTGTAACACCCTGTAACCGATTTATTTACAGATATACATTTTTGTGACCATTAACCACCACGGCCACTATCATGGTTTTGCCAACCTCCCGCTAAATCCCTAAATCTCTTACCTTGTGTCGCGGTTCTTAATCGAAATACTTTATTAATTTTTGAACATTAACTATTCGTTTCGTCCCTGTCTGTTTCATTGTGTACGTTTCCACGTCGGACTGTCACATTCTCCACCATCTACGATATTTTGTGCCTCCTTGGACTCCTTCCTAACCCTATTATCCTCTAATTTTTCTCAACTATTGTCCATTACTTCTTGTCTCCTCTGCTGCCTTTATCTTCATTTTCCTTTACATCACAACATCTCATATTCCTTATATGCTCCCTCTCTGGAACATTTTCTTCCTTTTATTACGTTTGTCAATGTCTCACTAATATTGTCACAGGATGAATTGGGGCGACCTTTTCTTGATCTCTTCTCCACTACGGCAGCACTCATTTTCAACTGAAGTGAGGAGTGATTACCTGGAATTTCCTGGTCGCTACTTTTTTCTTTGTCTACTATGTAGTAGATATTTTGTATTTTCAACATTCTTACACTCCTCTCAGCGATAAGTTGTCAGGTATGTTTGGTTACCCGTCCCTCCCTGCTGGGGAAGGAACGGACGAGATAATATTAACCGACAACTACGTTGGTTAATCTCGGGTGTGGCCGACATCAGATTCAGATTAACATTAAAATCGCCCAGCGCATTTGTTTAACCGCTGATAAGGCCAGGTTGCGTTCTTCGCCAAGATGGAAATACGCTGAAAGTTTAAATAGCCACTACGGAGAGACACCTTATGGACAGACAGGAATCACATAATCGTTTCCTGTCCGACTTTCTCGAAAAGATTACTTTACGGGAAAGTAAGATGTTACATCTGACACACATTGTCGAATGAGTTTACAGATGTGTTTGTGAGTTTGTATAGAAGGCAATCGGGTGTTTTATTTCCATATATGGGAGAGGTAACCTTTTGCATTACGCACATTATTTCAGGCGGAAATAATGTTGAAATTACTAGACAAAACACGCATGTTTGAAATGATTGGCGCTCTGCTTAACCTCCTAACAAACAAATGCGGAGGAAGACTTGCAATATAACCTGACATTTTTTGCAATTCTAGTTCACTGTGAGAATCGCTTTCCAAGACGACAACTAGACCTTGCCAGACTAGATTCAAAATTTTTATATCGGAATCGGACAATTGTCTGAGCAATTTTGAGGACTTCATAGTGCAGAATAAACTCTACCATTTAACAAGGATAACCGGAAATGTGAGGAATCTGAAGCACAGAGTCATAGTGGGAATTCATTGTTAAAATAACGACCCCTAAGAACACCTGTAAGAGGCCTATTCCAGTGCCTTTATTCCTCTGAGCAAACAGTCTGTGAGCCACGATGGTCTTAAGTGGTGCATTTTACATTTCATATTTTTCATTACTAACATGTGAACTAATATGTATATATTGCCATGTGAATATTAATATATGAAAATTGCTAGTGGATGAATCCAGTTAGTCCCTGATCTTACTTGGAACATGCTGTGCCTTTAATCTTGACCAGAGACGTGAAAACTCCTGTGACCTATCGGCACATAACCCAAAAACCCAGCGGGAGCAGAAACTACCATTTGCAGCTAAGTCAAACCTAAAAGCTGCCAAGAGACTTTCTTTTATTAAACATTGCCATCGTACGATGATGAGTATTTTCTGTTAAAGATTATTCAATTTTAATTTTTTAAACTGTTAAACTTAGTTGATTATTAAATCTGTTATTTGTAAATATACAAATTTAACGTCGATTTAATCATTTTGAATGTACTTCATGTTTGTTTCAGTAAATTTACTAAATACACTCTAAACAGAGCTAACCTGTATAATAAGAATTCCACTGAGTAAATCAGGGCCGGGGCTTCAACGAGCTGAAATTAATAATTGCTTAATTCTTCAAAAAAGACGGCGGATCAGATATAAGTTAACAATTGCTGTGCTCAAAGCAGCGTTGTTCTTGACTTCTGAAATATCTCATGAAAACTACCTTGAGATAAAAGCATCATTATCCTTCTATCTACAACTCTGCCAAGAGTAATCTTGTACGAAAGTAGACGCCTTTGAAAACCCATATTAGGCACTTTTGAGTGTTGGCCACTGTAGGACCACTACTGCAAAGCAGGGGAGGCAAATCCTTGACAGTTATCTGTGACTACCATTCTTGTATCTCGTATACCTCTGCCTTTTCCGCATGGCGTCGTTATTATATTTTTGTTCGCTCTGGAACGTTCCATCTCCATACTTGTATCATCTTTCCTATGGCTCTTCAAATATACTTAATCCCACTCAATATTTCTGTGCCATCTTCTCATGGGTTCAAAATTATTTTTCTTTCCTCCGTAAACTTCAATTATATCATTTTTCTCTGATGGTTTGTAGTCATATTTTCTCCCTCTGGAGCTTTCCATTATATATGTCTGCCATCTCTCTGTGGCTTCTCAATTTTTTATGAATCCCTGCCATCTTCCCTATGGCTTCTCAAATTTCTTATATTTGTGCCATCGTCTTTATGGCTTCTCAATTTTTCTATATCTCTACCATCTTCCCTATGGCTTCTCAAATTTTTTATATCTCTGTCATCTTCTCTATGGCTTCTCAAATTTTTCTATATCTCTGCCTCTTCCCTATGGATTCTCAACTCTCCTATATCTCTTATCTGTGCCATCTCTCCATGGCTTTTCAAATTTTTATTTGTATCTCTGCAATCTTCCTTATGGCTTTCAATACACCCGCCATTTCTCCATGGCCCTCGTCTCTTCGTCATTTCGCTATGATTGTTATCTCCGTCATTTTCTCCATGGCTTTCATATTTCTGCCATTTCCTCTATGGCTGTTTCCATATTTCCTTTCTTCCTTCTCTCTTCTGCTCCACTGTAGTAGTCTATCGTTCAGATCTACTCAGCTTCTTCTTGTGTTCGGTGTAGAAGGATTGCATCCAGTTTTCTCACAACTAGAGTACCGTCCCAAATGTTTACTCATTTTGTCTCCTGTGTTCCCTCCCTGGAACTTTTATCATTTGCCTGTGGTTTCTCTCTCTTTTAAATTACATCCGCCATTTCTCTATGGCCTGTTATCTGACTTCCTCTCCCGAAGTCCTGAATTCCTCTTGAACTCATCTCATTTCATTATCTCTTCTTTCTCATCATCTCCACTGTAGTACCCGTTCGTTCAGGTGTACTCAGCTCCCTTTACATGTGTTCGGTGTAGAACGATTACACTTAAGTTTACTCTAGCCTTAGCTACCGCCGCTAGTTATATGTATAAACTGCTATGACTCTCCTCTCATAGCTTCCTCCCTTTATCACTACCTCATTTACTCATCAACTCCAACATCTTCATCATCATGGCCTCTTTGGCTCTAAGCGTTTCCAACGCTAAGTGGTTATCAATATTTTGATTCTCTTCAATACTTCTAATGTCCACACACTTTGTTTCCTCTCTGCATTTCTAGTTCTTGATTGTTTGCTGGTGTGTGTCTGTCCATTTCACTAGGAGCGCTCTCCTGTGCTGTGTCCTCTTCACTGTGCTCCGGTACTTCAGCTTCTTTAGTCGTTTGCCAAATCTTCCTTATTATCTATGTAATCTCAAGGACAACAATTACTTCCTGACTCATCACTTGAAAGTGACTCAAGATGACAGCAGGGCTTCTCAATTCAGTTGAAGAAAACTTTATTTACATACAAATGAAGAATTTGTGCAAAACTGGATCTTGACAGACTTCATGATAAATTCCAGCCTCCCACATGTGGCTGGCGAGCTTGTACAAAACTGGATCTTGATAGACTTCATGATAAATTCCAGCCTCCCACATGTGGCTGGCGAGCTTGTACAAAACTGGATCTGGACAGACTTTTGTGACGCTGGATCTGAAAGAATTTAGCCCTAGAGCTTAGGCCACCCTCTTCATTCTTTCTTGATGTTTGGCCCGCCCATTTTGTTTAATTTTCGGTCTCCGGTATATGTAAAGTGGGAGTATCGGGCTGTCACTTTAAATCGGATAGATTTACCTCCCCTGTTTTTCATGTGGAGAAGTAATCTTTCACGCGCCCCGAACTCTTCGTTGCGGGAAATCCGCATCTTTCTTAGTGGCTTTGGCCACGAGCTAAAAACCCGGACACTCTGTTTCTGAGAGAAGCGGCAAAACTTTCCCTGGTCTTTGACACCAAGGAAGATATCGCCGTTCGTGTGATCACGGGTAGAACCTATTACGCTGGAAGCAACCAGCGATCTCTTTTTTTTTAAGCTCGGCTTGTCGTCCACGGAACACGTCTCAGAGTTTCGTAGAAGTTCTACCACGTTACGTGCAACCCGGCGAAAAAGTCACTCGACAACGCAGGTGGCCTGGACACCTGGTGTCTAAGAGCATTATATGTTCCTAACGTTTTAGGTGTCTGGCACTTAATGCTCCAGAAGTCCTTGCAGAGTGGGCGTGTCATTGTCAGTTGGCAGATTCGACCAGCCACTGTTGGTTTCAGTGGAATTCGTGCATCTCGGTAAGAAGCGCTATTTTATTTAGACAGTTTGTATAGGCAGAATCTCTCACACATTACTCCTTAAGTGGGCGAACGCGTATAGCAGTAATTTTCTATCTCATTTTATAACGAGAAAGAGAAGGAAGTTAAGTTCGCTTGGTACCACTAAAACTGTTTACAAGTTTATTCAAAGGACAGTGAGAGTGGGTTTAAATCATTTTTTAAAACAACTGTAACCCCATTTAGTTTGCTACAAATTCTTTAAGGGGGCATATACACCCAGAAATAGACAAAAAGGTTATTTTTGATTTGCGTATAATAATTGTGTTTTAAATATTTATAAGCCTTTTTACTTCGATATTCTTTTTGAATTATGTGTTTATCTGTAATAGTTTATGAGTTATCAATGTTCAAAGAGAATGAGTGTGTTCCAAAAATCGCCAACTTTTAGCCCCAAAATATGCTTTTTTGTTAACCTTCATATTGGAAGGTATACCAAATAATAAACACTCCCTAGAAAAAATATACTCAATACAACGAATACAATGAATACTCCTTTTTCATCCAACCTGGCGGTAAAAAAAATAAAAACATAAGTGTTATTGAAACTTTGAGTTAATTTGTGGAAATACGTGAATATATTTGTGATAATTATGCCTTCAGACAAAAAGTTCGGAAAAGGTATATCAAAGAAGCGTAAATTTCATGGCAATCAACATACGGCTGAACGAAATGAAAGGAAAACAACTGAGCTCTTATCAGATAAGTGTTTTAACATTTTAAAAACTAAACTTTAACGAAAACAGGGCCTGCGATTCACAGTTCCGGTGATATTTTCTACAATTTTATAACTATAGCCTTCAAATTTTGCACACTTATAACCCATGTTATCCTTTATGGAACGAACGTCACTTTTTTTCTTACATGGTATAGAAACAGAGATATTGCTATACAAATTTCTAAATTTGTGCTATTTAAAAGGGTCATATTGCAAGAGCCATATCTACGAAGCTCATTGGGGTAGACATTTTTGGGTGGTTCACGCCATAGGTAGGGATGTTATGCACATCATCTGCTGGTTTGGCATTCTTTGCACTTTTTATGTGAGTGAAATTCATTCCCAGGTGCACTGGGTGTTTTCCTTTCATTTTTTTCATCACTTCATGTTAATTAATTATTTTCACGTAAAAGATTAAAATTTGTAAAGTAAACTTTGTTCATCATAAAATATAATATCTCTTGTAACATGTGGCCAAATTTTATGTCAACAAGTTTGTTAGTTATTTTTCTGTTAATTATTTTAAAAAGATAACCCATTTTTGGCTGGGTGCGCCCCCTTAAGAGATGTGGGTTTGGTTTTTTTTATTCCTCCTAGAAATGTATTCAAATCAATTTTGATAATACGACTGTAAACTCCACTTTATTTAGTGCCACGAGTTCCTTGAATGAGGGGTGCTTATTTTTCCCCTAGAGATGTGTATAAATGGTGCTAAGGGGATCTTATATAAATCATTTATATAACTGAATATTTGGGAGTATTGTCAGGGGCCGTGGTTGTAAATACTGAGTTTGTTGTGTATAACTCGAGGTGGGGGTTGGTTGAATAATTGCCTCACGGGCAGAACAGTAATCTTTTTCGCTGGCCGCACATGCCCCAGCGATCCGGAACGAAGAGTTTGTTTATATCCAGTCCTAAGGCCATTACGCAACTGTGCGCGCGAGCGGGGTGTGTGTCTATTAGCAGCTGATCACTGCAAACGAGAGAGCGGGCACTCGTTAATCAGCCGGCTCAAACTGGTCTGACATTCCACGATAAATTCGGATGGGGGAGAGAGGGAGGCTGTGTGCTTGTAAACAGTTCTTGTGTATATATATTTTAGCTAGCGGACACTAAAATTAGGCACTTAGTTTATTGCTTTTATTTTTCTTTTGTATTTCTACAGCAGAGAGAGCGGATCTCCACATGGTAGTGGGACCCAACCTGGAGCAAGCATTTTGTCACAAGTCGAATATCACTTCGTTGATCGAGTTTTCGAGTGGGACCAATAGGGTCAATCATAAGACCAGCACCAAGAAAGCAGAGGGGAGTATCCCGCTGCTGGTGTCACATGCCCCTTGGAGCTGCTTAAACCTTTGAAGTCCACCACCACTCAAGCTCACCAAACTCCAGAATCGCGGGCTCATCCAGTTATAGACTGGAGGGCCTTTTTCTTTATAAGCCCAGTGTTACAGATGGGGTTATCTTCTTGCAGTAATTAGTTGATCATAGAATGAAGATCATAGAAAGTACATGCATCGTACTAATAACACGAAAGGAGACGGGTATGATTATCTTGACATCAATGATTGAAGAACTCAAGTCATCAGGTGGAGGGTCCACAAAATATCCTTACGTTTAATGCACATCAGAGATAACAACTTCATAGGAATGGCATGGCATATTGTACTCCCCTGTTCACAAAGTTCCGGGACTCATCTTTTTTAATTCGAATAAGTAGACTTACATACTATTTGGTTCTATCTCCTTCAAAGTAGTTCCCTTGTGAGTGTACACACTTATTCCAACGTTCCTGCCACTGAAGGAAGCACCTCTGGTAGTCACTTTGCGGAATAGCCCTCATTTGTCTCGTCGCGTTGGCTTGAATCTGCTCAATGTCATCGAATCTACGACCTTTCATTGTTTTCTTAAGTTGCGGGAACAAGAAAAAGTCACACGGAGCAAGATCGGGTGAGTATGGAGGATGCGGGAGCAATGGAATGTTGTGTTTCGTCAAAAATGCGTTTGTGGTGACAGACCTGTGTGCAGGTGCATTTTCATGCCAATTGCCTGTGCGCCACTTCTCAGGGCGATGTCTGCGCACAGCGTCGCGGAGGCGTTGCAAGACTGTTTTGTAGAATTCAGCATTGACACTCTGTCCTATAGGGACGTATTCATGATGCACCAGGCCATCAACGCTACTAACATGGTCTTGACATTGGACTTGACCTGTCGTGCCTTCTTCGCCGAGGAGATGATTGCGTTTGCCACTGGGAGGACATTTGCTTTGTTTCTGGGTCATATCCGTACAGCCAGCTTTCATCACCAGTTATTATCGAGGACGTTGTTGAATTTTGCTGTCCATTTTTGAAACGCGACTAGCACTATTACGTCACATCCGCTTATACGCTACCACACAGCGCATGCGCGAAATTACAAACTTCAGGTTTGGTACATATAGTGGCACGTGGTTGACACGTGCACTGTGTTAATATCACCTAGCTCCTTATAACGGTTTTCCGGATAAAAAATGAGTCCCGGAACTTTGTGAACAGGGGTGTACATACATAATCGTTGACTCCTTCAACAGTCTCGTCTCAACCATACATTTCTGGCCGCTGTACTAGAGATTAGATCCATCCAAGTAATGTGGGCCATACAACATGGAGGTAAAATTATACTTGAATACTTCTTTAGTTTATCACGAACTTCTCGCTCAGTTCTGAATCATCTTAGTTAATATAGTGGCGGCCTTCAAAGGGAAAAAAAAAAACATGATTTACCACAGAGAGACATATTATCGCAAAATTAACTGGTAATAGCATTTGTGTGGTCATGATACAAAATACATTAATATTCCTTCTTTAACACCCAGTCGCAATTAAACTGGCCGTGACTCTTGGTATATTAAGGCTCTTCCCTAACGCAAACCCGAGTTTGGACTATGTTAACCCGCCGGTTATCAGGGTTCATTTTCTGTGAGTCTCTCTGAACGGATGTTTCTGTCTGACCTTGTCAATCGTGGATTCTCACTCCGTCGTATAAGCACGAGAGTGGCCAGAGACTTAGTTCAAGTCAGGATAAAGCGTCACAGGCAAATAGGGGACGTAACCTAAGACGTGTAGCGGACAGCAATTAATTGTTTAAGTACTGGAGGTGCTTATAAGGGGGTGTTTTCTCCTTTACAATTATTGTTGGAGAACTGGTTGTTTATTTTGTGGTGGCGCACAATTTTGCAGTGGGGTGTTTAATTTTTCTGTGTTTGTGTAGCCAAGTCGCAGTCGCTTCTTTTGAGGCTGGGGACTGCCAGACGGGGCATATGGATCAGATTTTTGGAGTTTATTATTTCAAGAACCCAATGTGGGTCGAGTTTTATTGCGTTAAGACTTGGATTTTTGTGTTTGGGTACAACCTAGTTTTTCCAGTTTGGATTAGTAACCAAACTAAGGTTGGGATTGGTTGGTGACATTTGTTTTTCTTTTTTTTATTTGGATATTGTTAGTGAAATTACACGGTTGTTTGAACTGATATTTATCTTTTATGCCATCTAGCAGTTACAGCCATTTTGGTTCCCTTTATATATATATATATATATATATGCATTTATATCTCAATAAACATTGAAACTATTTAGCGGCTGATCAGAATTTTCTTCTACCTGTACGTCTGTGATCGTTGAATGTGAAAACCACCTGATGTGTATCAGTCCCTTACTTCAGGTATCTATTCATTTGTTGATAAGTGAGAAAGAGAAAGTGAGTGAGGTTGACATTTAACTACGTCCGAGTGGCAGGGTAACAGAGTTTTTATCATCTTGTACGCCTGACTGTCACAGTACCACTCACATTCACATTAACTTTCTCAGACTTTCTTCTATTTTCAAATCTTCACTCAGACTTTGTCTTGTCTCAGACGTCACATAGACTTTTGTTTTGTCTTAGGCAGACACACTATTTCGCCACTCGTGACAACTTCATGATAAATTTCAGCCTCCCGCATGTGGCTGGCGAGCTTGTACAAAACATTCAAACCGTAATTGCTGCCTCACTCTCTATCTCTTTGTGCTAATGTCTCTTGTGGCTATTTGGGGCCCAAACGTTGAGAACCACTGTTGTTGTTTTCATTTACTGCAAATATCTTTCTAATTGTAAAAAATGTCTCTATTACATTCTGTTACAGTCATCTGCCGCTGCCTTGGTGTATCTTATTAAAGACAACTGGCTTAACCACCAGGAATAGACGTTTACCAAGCTTTATTCGAATTCTGGACTGTCTGTCTATCTATTGTTCTTCACTACAACTAAAAGTTCATCAACAGGTTTTTCTAATTGTCAACGTACCTGGTGTTACGAAAAAACACAGTCCTCCAACATGAAATAACCGACGTCTCGTTATCACACAAAATAGAACACCGTCATTCAACAAAGTGGCATTGAGAGTGAAGTTCGAAATTATAGTTGTAAACTTCTGCAACCACAGGTCAACCAAGATACATTTGGCTATATCATTCGATGCGCGATCTCTCTTCGGACAATTGCTCACTCTGTCAAGACTCAGAACCAACTGACTTAATCTAAAACTTTGATTTACCACTATAAATTTGTCCGAACTATCCAGAACAAAATTCTCGCTCACTAACAACTCACCGGCTCAAAATTCACGTAAAAATTATCGCTTACCCAGCGATTTATTTATGATCTTCTGTCAAATAAAGGTATCAAACTCCTGTCTCTATTTTTGTCCATCTATGTTATTATTACTTTATTCCCCTTTGACCATAAATCAAACCCAGGTAAGTAACATTACCAATTTAACAATTCTTTTCCTCATACCACAGAAGTATGAAAAGATCTTTAATGTAGAGCTGATGGCAGGAGTCAAACAGGTGCCACTGGAGATGTAGTTGAGTGAAGGACGCTGGGGACATGTAGGACACATGATGAGGATGCCTGTTGATAGCGTTACCGAGCGGTCCTTCTGGAGTTCCCGGGGCGAGACAGTTGGAGGTAGAACAGGGAACACACGGAGAAGATAACTGGAGACAAGATTGGCATGGAATGACCTTGAACTGATGGCATGAATAGGAAGACTTTGCATAAATTTGTTGAAGTCCTATGCTTTTTGGGGAGCGGAAGGGTGAAAATGATCTGAATATCATCGTCATCCTCAGGTGCTATCTCCGCAACGAAGGTCAGGTGCAGTGGATCTCCAAAGTTTTCTTTCTCTTGTCTTGATGGTGCACTCTGATAGACTATTTACTGTTTTACACGTGACACTTTTTTACCTGTTAATAGACGAAAAAGGGGATGGGATCTTATTCCACGTAAATTTTCTGACTGCGTGTCACATGCCAGGTGATACAAAAACGTGAAAAAACGACCCTATGCCACTCTGTCACAGAATCGTATCTCTTTGACGAATCGAGTTGACTGGTCCTTTTCGAGACTACCAGCGTGCCGTCTTTCGTCTTGCGGTTGTTAAACCTCTACCTGTCATCAAAGACTGTAACACGCACTTCTCTCTGGTCTGTCCCAGATGGCTCAGTTTCGAAAGTCCTTTAGCTTCAACCGATATTGCTGGCAAATCTATTATTTCCCATGTGGTGACATCCGTTTTCTTAAATACGACCTCTAGTAATCTCCAATGAAGCAAGGTTTATGAACTATACGTTACCTCAAAGTGCCAAGATAGGAAAAATTAAAGTTAAAATTAAATAAAGAAAAGCGAGTTTGCGAGCGATAATAGCTGAAAGGGCAAAGACGGAGAAGAAGAAAATGAGAAACGTGATGAAAAAGGAACTTTCGACGAAAGAATAGGACCACCTTATCACACTTAAAGAAAAAAGATACATAACTGTTATATATATATTATTAATATGCACAGGTTTTAGATTTAATCTATTAGCTGGCAATTATTTACAAGCTAAAACTCTACAATCTTTTAAATCTATTGAATGTCTCTTATCAACACGAGGGCAATTTTCGAATTTAAAAAAAAGAGGCAGACACGCTATAAAACGCCACTTTCACTAAAAGAATAAAGAATTCTGATTCTCTCTGCCACTGTGATGAAAAAATGTCAGAACCTTTTTAAAATAAAATTTTGTCTCGTTTTGGCGAGGCGCGTCCCTTCAACCTAGCTGGTTATATTAGGGCGCATGTAGAACCGATTGGGGAGTGGGGTTTTATAAGCCCTGGCCCCTTGACATTCAAACAACTGGGCTGAGCCTACGCACTGACCTGAACATCTGGACTGAGGGAAGTCTCTCCCCCCCCCCCCCCCACCCCATACCCCGGGAAGATAACAAAGATTTAGTTTTCCCCTTGAGCATTCCTTATTGCCTGTCACAAAGACGGTAACTCACACTTAAAACGCTGGTCAGCAGGGAAATGCTAATTAGCTGACCCGAACCGTAGATCAAAGTTCAATGAAGTTGGAAACAACAGTTTATTTAAAGAGGGGCTGGTCCTATCCCGTACTGAGCTGAGGACAGAGCAGAAGTTGTCCCAGACTGACAGTGACAGACGATTAGACGAAGGAAGACGGTCGTTAAACAAACTGGCAAGCTGAAGTAGAGTTTCTCGCTATAGGATGCGAGTCTGTGACAGGTAGGCGTTACTACAGTAGACAGAAAAGGATGGTTGAAGAAATTGGTGTAAAAATAGACGAATAGATTACAGCTCTGCACGATATCTACCTACCTACCTACCGACCTACGCATCTGACGACTGACCCACCCTCCTAATCCCATCCACTAGTCTACCTACTTACCTACCTACTCATTTAGTAACTATCCACTACTTACCTACCTACCGACTGGCGTACCTGACGTCCAACAGACTCACCCATCCATCTTATCCTACCTGTCTGTCTACCTACTAACTTACCTACCTATCTACATACCTACCTATCTATTTGCTTGCATGACTGTGGAATGCCCGTTCCTACATGAAGTTTCATTTGCTAACGGCTCTCATGTCAAATATCAAACACCATCCACAGACCAAAAGATGCCAGGTTCGGGTCACAGTTCAGCTGCGCCAAAAATGCCGAAACCGAAGAACACGCAGGCGGATGATTCCTTTGAACGGACCTTAATCAGACTTCGAAGTAAGAATCGCTCTGCATAGTTTTTTTTCTCTCCTTCTTTGTCTCTTTGCTATTGTCATCATGTTTGCGTGAAGGATATAGTCGAAGTGTGATTTTTAGAAGGTGCTATGGTTGTATACTCCGTTGGAAGCGAGGTTTCTTGTGTGTGGGGTTTTTTTTTAATGGCAAACTGAATGCAATGTGAGTTGAAACTGATGCAAGAGCAAATGAACTCTGATTGTTATGACATATGACAAAAGTAGAAATTATTAATGATTAGAGTAAGCTGGCGTGTGAGAAGGTTAATGGGTTGGAGGTTTGTGAAAGGGAAGTTGACAGAAGTTTTGGAAAAGGACGGGCGTGCCCCGGCGTTGATCTTGTGTCGAAGAGCCTTTGGAAGGCATTTGTTTGTTGTTTGATTTTTGTTGCTGGTAGCATCGATGTTATTTCTGATCCATGAAGTTGTCGCAGTGCCTGGGTGATGTTAGCATTTTTAGAGTACTGGTAGACTGTCAAGATTGATAGCGTCTTTTGAGTTCCTCTTACTATATGACTGGTATTACAATTTTATTATTCTGTGTCGAGATTGACTGAGTCTTTGAGTTTACCTTTTTCTATGTACAGTATGGAAACTTGTTGTTGGGTTAGTGGTAGCAGCGATGATGTCGCTGTTGTCAAGGACATAGGAATGCGTGTCCTCCCCCAGCCATGTTCAGCTGGTTGGTACGTTTTGTCTGTTGATTATATATGTAAATAAATAATGATGCCTATGTGTACTGCTGGGGAATGTTAGAAGACGTGGCGGCAGATGGTGAGGACAGTACACAAGATCCGCCATGTTGTCAGATTGGCTATCCATATTTCATTACAGCTAGCCTTAACCTAACTCCACAACTGTGTCAATGCTGTGGATGGGACACATAATGAGAAATCTTGCTAATAGAATTATAAGGAGAATCCGATAGTCAGAACAGGTAAAGCGCTTATCTCTCGCGACGAAGTACTTCCTGGTTCGAGATCTGTTATTATAGAGCGGGTAGAAGAGTGGTCAAGCAATATCTCTAGTGGAAATGTTACTTCATCTATCAATGGAACTGCACACAAACCCAGGTCGAAATAATATTAGATGAACACTGCTGACAGTTATTTAATTTATTGACAACTACATCCAATACGTACTCCATTCACGATGAACAATTCATGATCACCTAAATTTTAAAGCCCACCCACATAGGGCCATCAACGTTCATGTATGTGGAATACACAGTAGTAACAGTCTGTCCGCTATGTGAATATTTATTCCTTACTCGTACACATCGTTAAATTACTTCCTGGCACATAATAAATATCTGGTATACATATGAATAACACTTTCCTTGTATGCATACACACTGGTGGACATGGATATCAGGAAAAATACACATCCAACACAACCATACTGGCTGGATACACGTCTCACAAGTCCACTGACCGCCAAACATCACCCCCCCCCCCCCCATCCGCCACCTGCATTCTTCCCACGGACTTGCCCAAATCGCGCTCACAATCATAACACACACCATAAACTTAGTTCACAACATCTGTTCCCGCGACACTCTAGTTGAACACCGCAGCGTTTCACAATAATGAAAACACAGAGGTGCACAAAAAGAGGTGCAACATTATTTATTGAGAAATTGAGGTGCCAGTAAAACCAAGG
Source organism: Oreohelix idahoensis (assembly GCA_024509875.1). Classification (NCBI taxonomy): domain Eukaryota; kingdom Metazoa; phylum Mollusca; class Gastropoda; order Stylommatophora; family Oreohelicidae; genus Oreohelix; species Oreohelix idahoensis. Next base: position 5,647 of record JAMPIV010022176.1, on the reverse strand, counting down.
CCATAATACATGATAATTGCGTTTTTATTTCTACTTGGCAGTGTATAAATAAAGAGTACCGTATTAATAAAGTTAAACAGGGTAGATGATATTCCCTCGAAATAAAAATTAAATTACTGTATACGTCAGTTAAAAACCTGTTAAACAGTTGTATATGGCGTATTTAGTAACTACTATTACCAAAAGAGCATTAAAAACTTTTTTCTTACCTTAATGTAAAAAGTCAAATAGTTTATAACGTTATTTGCTCGTTTTGTGAAATGTGTTGTTATTTGCGTTCGTTCGACCATATCTCACCTTAACATGCTGGCCTTTTCTGAGCGGTATGTAGGCCTACATTGTGTCGTAGTTTACAGCTGAGCTGCCATATCTGCGCCTTTAGGCCCGACACATCCGATTTCAGAACGCAATTTTTACGGGTTTGCTTTCCTTGCCATCTCTCGCCCATATGTATGCTTTACCTCATGTCCATACAATGGTGCAGTGAAATGACGAGAATTTAATAGGTCGTTATGTTCCCCCCCCCCCCCCCCCCCGCCGCCCCACCCCCATGCATCACGTGTGGGGAGGGTTGGTCCAAAAATGACAAAAGTAGTTCCTTTCTCCAATAAGCATTGTTAGAGTGACAGACTTATTTCCTAATAGGCTGTTCGTCACATGGACATGCTTGCTTGCTTGCTTTTATCCCCGATGAGGGTGCGAGTAGCTAGACTCTTATACCCTTGGCACACAGGCAGCTTGGTATGGTGGTGGCGCAGCCACCGCCACGCCTCTGCATACGGTCCGTGTTGCCACACGGCCAGAAAGCTACCCATCGTGCCCCCAAGCGATGAGTGAGCAACCCGCCGTGCATCTACGCACTGTTTGGGGAGTGGTTTGGGCTTTTTTTCACTCCAGGGAGCATCCTAGACTCAGACCAGGCTACACCAGGCCCACTATGGCGTGTGTGTACTGACCCGAGGTTTGATAGCTCTCTACCCTGCAAAGGGGGTATAGCTCCGAGACAAGACTGACACGAGCAATCAGTCAAAGGTGGGCTTTGTTGCAACCCCAGGGAACCTCTTATCGGGTAGCGAGGGTGCAATGCCACGAGAAAAGAGGTTCTCTACCCTGCAAAGGGGGTTATATCTCCGTGACTAGACGTATCGAGGCGTAGGCGCAGCCGGCGCCAAGCCTCTACCACTCTTGAGCTGTATTACCAAGAAGACGGACAGCTCTTGTACACCCGAATCAGGAAGACCCGGGCCCGGGAAAACGCACAGTCTCGATAGGACACTGCTCTGCTCATCAATGGCGTAGCAGCGACCGAGCCTCTACGTTATCTAGACGGACACAGTCACATTGCACTGCCTCTACTTTACTGGGAAGACCCGGAAACCGGAACCACACACAGTCTTGAGAGGACAAAGATCGCCTTGATCTGGTCACATTGACATAGATTTATGTTGCTCAGAACAATCCACTTTTCACCTTTCAGAAAATGTATAGTGGCAACAAAAAGATTGTGTTTCTTCCATGCCCGAATAATTAAACGGGTTTATGTCTCTATTCCTGGTGCCTCTGAGTCGCGCGAATCTTATCTCAACTTCCCTACTGGTGTGAAGTATTTATGACCTTTAACGTGAAGCGTTCACGGTAATGGGCAGTTATGATGTAACAAGTCCTAGCAAAGAAGTCTACAGTTGTTTGTTATCACGCATAACCTAATTAACATGCAGAGTAGGAAAGCAATTGGTGATACCACTCACATATGGCAACATCCCACAGAGGGCTGTTACGTTTAACAGTGGCCTTGTTTTGTCGGGAAGTTCAAAGAAAGAAACTATAATTGAGTGACTTGGGAACTATAGCTTTTATTGAACTCTAAATGAAAGTTAAACTTAAAATTTAAAGTAATTGCCAACACATTTCAAATTGTAAGAAGAACTCTAGGTTCGTGTGTGATAATTCAACGGCGATGAAAATTGTTGAAATGTTGAGGGTAAACGGAGCATCGTACTTTTTCTTCAGTTCGGCAAATCCAATCGCAGTGTCAAGGCCAGTGCAACAAAAAAGACTTTTGCCACCCCCTTACGCGACGTCACAAATCTCTTCCTCCCCCTTTTCCCCTTCATATTTTTAACATTCTATTTGTATCCGTTATCATGTTTTTTTAATGAGTGTCCGATTGACAGAGTGGTTAGAGCGCTTGTCTCTTGCGGCTAAGGTACCGGGTTCGATTCACGGTATCATTGTGCTTCAGTCGTCCCAGCTGTGAATGGGTACCTGACTTTGCCCTTCAGTTAGGGAAGGAAAAGGCAGCGATGATAGGAACTGGTCACCCCCACCTCTCGATGCTGGACCTAGTATAGTGAAGTCTCTAACACTTCACTCCCTTACGGCAGTATCTGCTATGCGACTACCTTTACCTTTTTTTCATCATCATCATCATCATCATCATCATCATCATTATCATGCTCCTTTGCGATCTGTAGGGCAGTGATGATAAAGATATACGACCTATTTTCATGTCTCTTTTTGAATACTTTCAACGATTTAACGTGTAGTTCTCGAAATTGTCTTGTTAAGATGATTGTCAATAATAATTTATTTTTTTTTTTTTGGGGGGGGGGGGGGGGGGGGGGGGGGGGGAGGGGGAAGAGACAACAAGACTATTCATCATCATCAGACATATCAATATCTTAGATCGGCTGGAATGGATCTCAGGCGTGTTCTGTTTTTACTCTTGATATTGTGATGGACTCTTTCTTGTCCATCTCTTGATGTTACATTTCCACTAATAGCGCTGTCTTTCTCTTGCACGTTTGCCTTTAACTCCGCCTTCTATTATGGTCTTTAGTAAGGTACTGTGTCTTTTTACAAGGCCAACATATTTTTTACTGATACCCCCATGGAGAAATACGGAGAGTTCAAAACAAGCAAAGCAATTGACTGGAGGATACCCAGAAGCACCGAAAAGAGAAATGGTTTACACGGATGGCACAGAATATTATCAGAACACCCGCAAATACCGAACACGAAGAGAACCAGAAATCGATTATCAGTTTAAATACCCAGATATGGTTGATCAAGAGATCATTATAGAAGCCTATCGGAATACACAGTCTCCTAAGGAAAATCGTAGCCCCACGAGGAACACTGTAAACCTAGTTATACAAGATCAACCCAGGTTGCAAAGATGTAGAGTAAGCAACCTTCGCAAAATCCCATACACTTCGAATCGATGTAGATCACAGAACGATCGAGCTGTTTCATTCCCTACACAGGACCATATCAATTACATTGCTACAAATCGACGTCACTTCAATCCACAGAAGAGAGACTCTTACCACCACCATCACCCAACCAGACGAATAATCCCTTTGATGTCCTGCCACACAACCGGATGGATAAATTGCCGTAGTGAAAGAGAGAGCGCACAAGTACATTGCCGTGGAGAAAGAGAAAGCGCACAAGTACATTGCCGTAGTGAAAGAGAGAGCGCACAATCTTGGCGGACTGAGAGAGAGATTTGCCACGCGGAGACGGTGTTAGATTTTTCGCTCGAATTTAAGAAAAAAAAAAAGTAAGGAAAAAAATGTAAGAAAAAGTACCGCGAAAAATCGGCAAATCCAATCGCAATGTCTAGGGGTTTTTTTTTAAAGTTTTGTCTCGTTTTGGCGAGGCGCGTCCCGTTCAACCTAGTCGGTTATATTAGGGCGCATCTCCAAATATAAAGGACCCTTAAGTCTAGGGAATTGCTGGTCATCATCATCATCATCATCATCATCACCAGCTTTCAAGTCCCTATCAGAGTCAGGTACCCTTTTACAGCTGGTTAGACTGATGCGTGACACTACCAAGCTTTGAACCCGAAACCCGGTAACTTATTGCGGTAGTGGAGTGTTAGAGACTTCACCACACTAGGTCCAGCATCGAGAGGTGGGGCCTACCTTGCTATAAATGGGTACTTAAAATTTGAGTTAGGGAAGGAAAAGACAGCGAGGAAGGAAACTGGTCTCTCCATTAAAAAAATGTATTTCTTGTCCTTGTCACCTGTTTGTAACTGTGGCTGGGGAGGGGTATCTCACAATGTGAAATGATCCTTTTTCAGTCAAGAAGAAGTACGGTGATCGGTTTGGGTTATAAATTGCCACAATTGTAATTTGCCGGTGAATAATCACACAAGAACCGAACTGTATTCATGATCAGAAACTGTAACTATTGCATGCATGTTTAAAATCACTGGTCACCTCACCTCACTTCTCGATGCTGAACATAGTGAAGTCTCTTATACTTCACTCCACTACGGCAGTATCTGCAATGGGACCATACTTGACTTATATTTATCTTATATTATACTATTATTATATTATACCATACTTATATCTTCCACTGTCCAAATTATGATCCCACTATACGCACAATACCGATACCTGTTTGGAATGAATATTGAAATAATAATTCCCCACCATACATTTTAGACGAAATTAGCTTACTTACTTAGTCGTTCCCCGTCTACCTTGAGGTGTAGAGATTAAGAAATTAGCAAAATTTCATAAAATTTGTTTAAACACTATAAATGAATAACATATGAAGCAAACATAAAAACATCATTACTCTTTATCTCTCCAGTCCTTTGCCCTATAAAGGAAGAAAAGGTGGAACTATCTGCCGAATGGATTATAAAAACTACGACGCAGTGCGATATACCAATTTATTTTTTTCAGACAAGAATTACTGTACAGTGCTTCCTGCCTGAGTTAAGTGCCTGCTACCTAGGCAGGAATTGCTTGTCCAGTGTTCCCTACCTGACGGTAGGAAGCACTGTACAGTGCGTGTTGCCGGTTAAGTCTTGGGGCGTCCAAAACCGGCTAAAAATTCGACCTGCCAAGATGGCAGTCGACTCCAGAGAATCCCCAAGCTTCTTCCACTTCCCAGCATACCTCGTGGTCACGTGATACAATGCGACTTGGTTTCACGGCTGTAATTACAGTTCACTCTTGTAAACAGTGTCCTGCCCTAGCGGAGCATTCGAGTCACGGTAGTCGTAAAACATACCGTGACGTGGCCTTTTAATTTGTTTTCTAGCAATGCCAAAAACAAATTAGAAAGATAATTTTATGAATTTCATTAAATCAATATAAAATTAACAAACGCTAAATGTCTACTGTTTAAAAAAATGATACGACAAGGTCACAAAAGTGGAACTGTTGACAAGAAATAGACAAGTAGCAGTGAAACAAGAGATGAGAAAACGAGGTTGGCGATGGATTGGACACACACACACACACGCACACGCGCACAAACACACACCCCACACACACCTCACACACCCCACACACACCCCCACACCACCCACACACCACACACACACCCCACACACACGCGCACAAACACACACCCCACACACACGCGCACAAACACACCCCACACATACACACACACACCCACACACACACACACAGGAAACGTGTTGACAGCATTATCAGGCGTGCCTTGTTCTGTGAATTACTGGGTTAGAGAAGGTAGATTGCGAACCCATGTGTAGTACAGTCTCGTGGAAGAAGAGTATTGTATGTGAGACATAATGCAATCATAAATAATATCTCACTGACATTAGACAGAAGTTTCATAGAAGAGAGTACAGACGTTCCCATTATTTCTG
>JAMPIV010022175.1:0-90824 GCA_024509875.1 Oreohelix idahoensis | reverse complement strand
TGATGCGTGATGCCATATGATGATGGATGGTATCCGCATGTCTGGTTTTGTGTAGTGTGCAGATGTGTTCAGTCAAAACAATGTTCATACAAAAATAACAGGGCAATCCACATAGGACGTCAGTAAACTCACGACGTATAAAGTCAATGATTCTTGAAACAGCCGTTGACGTTTTTCTTCATTATTTATTGTGGACGCCACAGTGACAAAATGGTTACGCGAATATGTAGGCACATCAAACAGTCATTATCACAGCAACATTCAATACAGCAATAGACGGTAGACAGCATTACAATGATGAGTCAGATGCATGTTATATTTCATAGTGCTGTAAATGTAGTCAGGTGAAAAACTCCATCCTTTTCTATAACAGCCAGGAGATAACCAGATGTATGAGATCAGTTCACTCTCCTTAGTTTGACTTCAGCAAGACAGACACGTCTGCCGAAGTATAAATAATGTCCTCAAAAATATCCTCTAGATAATAAAGGTTTTCAAACCTAGTTCATTTAACAAAGTAGCAAGTAATGGTCCTTGGTACCTGCATCAACCGATGCAGTACAATGCAGCGACATGTGAGCTGGGAAAAACATCTCGTGACGACGACTTTCGAAGACAGGCTATGAATCGAAATCGCTCACGACCCAAAATCGATAGAGTTAATGAAAAAGTCAATTTACCTTGCTTTCATGAAATACACAGAAATATCACGCCTCCCGCATGTGGCAAAACACTAGAGGTATTATCTCGAATAAACGAAATATCCATAAGAGGACTACACATCCCTGACAGAACAAAAAATAGCGGAGATCCCCTCTTCAACGAGGCATCTCTTTCGCCATTCCAAATCGCTCACTCCACTAGTGGTGGGCGGAAACCGATCGACCAAGAAGCAAGACAAGTCATGCGCAGTCCAGCGCAAAATGACCACAGCTCAAACTTAACTGCATTCGATACCAACGCGAGAAGACAAATGCTTACCGAGAAAAGTGACTATAAATTTCAAGCAGTTGTTGCCCTTGCGTTATAAAATAGATATTGAAATAAAACGATGTTGCGAGAATTTATCACGCAACATATCACCACCTCCTCCCGATAAAAAAAAAATGTGGAACATATTTTTTTTTTCAATATCAAAGAGCATGCGATAAGCGGCTCAAAACGCACGAATTATGCGCTGATAATTAATTAAATTGCCAAACAATAGGCTAATTATAGAGTGTCTGGTGAGGATATACCTCAACAGAAAAATAAATATGTCTCAAAAAATATTCACATCGGGGAGGTGTCACCAACACACATCACGTTAGCATGTAAACACAATATACGTATGCAAGTTACTATAATCATCATTAAACAGCATACTCTAATATTGTCTTTAAAAATGGATGTACAAATCTGATAGGAAAATTTAAATAGTACATTCTTTGACATGTAATGACATAAGTACATAGTAAAGTTAAACTACATGACGATCCAGGACATATGCTCTGGTATTCCGAGGGTAAGTACACAATCTAGAACTCGTCATGCTTGATACTAGTAAGGTAAGTCCTCAGCTCAACAATGACATTCTGAGAAAGTACAAGCAATATAATGCTAATTAATAACTAATATGCTTCATAAGGTACAATACATTATTAATAATTGTGGCTGTTTAGTAAACTAACGGCCCTTATATTAACTACTCAGTCCTCCTCTATCATCTTAAAAAACGAACAGAAGAAGATGACAACAAAGCACGATAGTGTGTACATATAAAGTAAGTACAGATGTGCTAATCTATTGTAGAAATATAGGTGTGTTATGACTCTGTAATATATGGAAATATAGGACAGAAGTATTAGTTGGAGTCATGTGGGCATCTAGACAAAATGTCAGCCATCACATTATCCGCACCACGGATAGCTCGTACCGTGAAGTGAAAAGGTTGAAGAGCTATAGCATATCGAGTGGATCTCGAACTCTTCAAATTCTTAGTCTGAATAGCTGTAAGAGCTTTCTGATCAGTCTCTAGAATGAAATGTGCGCCCAGGAGGAATCTTTGTAGCTTTAGAATTGACCAAACCATCGCTAACAACTCACGGTCTAAAACCGAGTAGTTCCTCTCTGCCGCATTTAGTTTTCTAGAAATGTACATAACAGGATGCAGAGTATTTGCATATTCTTGCATCAGTGCTGCTCCAATCCCAGTGGATGAAGCATCACTCCGAAGAACAAAAGTCCTATCAAGAGTAGGTAATCTTAAGATGGGAGGAGAAGAAAATATATTCTTGATTTGGTCTAGTGAAGATTGGCATTCTTCAGACCAACGGACCAGATTAGGCGAACCTTTCTTCAACAATGTTGAGAGAGGTGCCATGATCGAAGATAAATTTGGAATAAATCTCCCATAAAATTGAATTAAACCTAAGAGACTCCTAACTTGTTTCTTCGTTTTAGGAACAGAGATGTTCAGTATTTTGGAAGTATTGTGGTCTTCTGTCTTCAAGAGACCATGACCAACACGATGACCCAGGAAAGAGATTTCACCAAAACCAACAAAAGCTTTAGAAGGTTTTGCTGTCAAATTATTCTCACGTAGAGTGGACAGTAAGTCATATAACCCTAAATAGTGATCTTCCCAGGTATCACTGAAGAGACAGATGTCATCTAAGTATGCGATGACATCCGAACGATGTGACAGAATTCGACGCATCATGCGAACGAAAGTGGCAGGGGCGTTCATGAGACCAAAAGGCATAACATTCCATTGAAATAGACCCCTAGGTGTAGAAAAAGCAGTAAGAGGTTTGGCATGCTCTGCTAAAGGCACTTGCCAATAACCTTTAGACAAGTCAAGTTTAGTGAAGAATCTAGAATTAGAAAGTCTAATCAGTAGATCTTCTAACAAAGGCATCGGTTCAGCGTCGAACTTTGTGACCTGATTCAATTTGCGATAATCAACGCAAATTCGTATGTTCTTATCCTTCTTCCGGACAATAACCATGGAAGAAGAATATGGTGAAGTCGATGGTTCAATTATATTTAATTGAATCATTTCATCCAATTCCTTTTCCACTTGCGACTGAAAGTGTATAGGAATAGGATACGGCCTAACCCTAATTGGATTATTGTCGGTAAGAATTATGTCATGTTCTATGACATCTGTGTGTCCAGGAATGTCAGTGAGAACATCCTGAAATGTTTGTAACATCGACGAGACTTGTCGATGTTCGTCACCAGAAAGATTAGGAGAAACAGAAACGTTTTTCCAAGATTCCGTGGAATGTAATGGAACCACTGGAAGGGGAAGGTTGACATCAGAGAAGGTAGCTTCCTCATCCTGAATGACAGACAGGGATGAATAATGACCGTGAGGTGCAGGAGCATCATCCGTTGCCTGGAAAATAGGCAGCAAATAGTCCGGACGTTCGTGAAATTCCGAAAGCATGTTTATGTGGAAAGTTTTATGCTTTCCATCAATATCGACCACATAGTCAACATCGGAAATCCGAGAGACTATTGCATACGGACCTTTCCATGCAATAAGAAGTCTATTTTCCCTACTGGGGAGTAGGACGAATGCTTTGTCACCTGGACAAAGTTGTCGTAGACATCTATTCTTGTTAGCAAACTGCCTTGCCTTCTCTTTAGCAATTTCTGATGAAGCAGTTGCTAGCTTACATGCCTCAATGATCTTTTGTCTAAGAGCAATGACATACTCATATGAGGATTGAGTTTCATCGCTAATATCATCGGCAGTGATGAGATCGTGTAATAAAGACATAGGGCCGCGTGGACGCGCGCCAAAGACAAGTTCGAAGGGAGAAAATCCTGTGTGTTCATTAGGGACTTCTCTATAGGCAAAGAGAGCCGCGGGTAAAACCCTGTCCCAATCTTGAGGATGATCTTCAGTTATCTTACCAAGCAAAGTCTTGAGCGTTCTATTCAGACGCTCAACTAACCCATTAGACATAGGATGGTAGATACTACTGAGAGATCGTTCAATATGTAAGGTAGACATTACCTGTGACATAGTGTCAGATATGAGTTGAGTGCCATGGTCTGACAATATTTCTCTGGGGAACCCCAAGCGAGAAAATATCAACCAAAGAGCATCTGCGATATCTGTAGTAGATATGCTCTTAAGAGGAATAGCCTCTGGCCAACGTGTGCACATATCGACACATGTAAGGATAAACTGATGTCCTCTGGCCGACTTGACCTTAAAAGGGCCAATAATATCTATGGCCATTTTCTGAAACGGCCGAATAGGAATGTCAGCAGCCTGGATAGGCGCAGCATGTCGTGGTCCTCTAGATTTGACCTCCTGACATACATTGCATGATCGGCAGTAAATACGAATGTCCTTATTGACAAAAGGCCAAAAGAAAGCCGCAAGGACTCTCGACTTCGTACGGGCAAAACCCATATGTCCAGCACATTGCGAGTCATGAGCATGTTGTAATATTTGGACTCTCATGCTCTTGGGAACAAGAATTTGCGAATGTGCCGACGTAGTCGAATCTTGTACCATACGTACAAGTACGCCGTTTCTCATTGCAATCCAAGATTTTCTATTTGTATCCTGATTCGGATCACCTTTCTTCGCAAGAACGAAGAATTTTTTTAAAGAAGGATCTTCTTCTTGCAATTTTATGAAAGAGTCACGAGTGATTACTAAGTGACTATCTTGGCTATCAACTTCATTATCACTATTCAGTGAAGTTTCGGGTGTTTGTAGAGCTTGTGCTCTTGTAACTACTGCATTTGTAGCTTGCATGTTATTATCTTCCCAAGCAGCAATCTGCTGTGGGGTACACTCCCTAACTCCGTGAATACGACCAATAATAAGGTCCGCAATAGGATTAGGTAAGAGACAAGCATGCACATCTCCAGTAAAGAAAGGAGTGGCAATGCGAATTACAGCAGTAGGATATTTTTCTAGAGTGCCGCCAAATGTGACACATTTAATAACCCTTCCTGTAGCACAAGATGGATCTACAAGCGATTGTCTAACACCAATAGTGGTGCATCCGGAATCGAAAAGTAGTGAGACCGGAGTATCATTAACAAGACCCTTATGTAGAATTAAAGAACCCCTCCCGTCATGCGCAACAGCAGCAGGAAGAGCGGGAAGTGGGTGACCACAACTCAAAGTAGTTATGGTACCCGGTTCGAATAAAGTACTGCATTGGGGGCATTTGTTTGCTCTCTCAAAGTCAAAAGCAGAACCAGTGACAGCGTCAAAGTTTTTACTATCAACAACATGATTACAGGCTCCCTCAGTTTCCTGTTGTACAGCATTAGCCTGCTGATATCTCTTTTTTTTGTGTTGAGATCTACCCCGACTATTATTACCTCTGAAGTTATCAGAGTTATTATTATCTCTGCAGTTATTATTGTCTCTATTGTAATTGTTATCCTGGTTCGAATTCCAGTTTCCACGATTACTATCATGTTCACATTGATGCGAACATCTATTTGTTTGGTTCTGAGGTCTTCGGCAGGAATAACCTCTATTACCATATCCTCTTTTGAAATGCTTATAATTATTAGGGTGATAGTAACGAGTACTATCAGGTTGTCTCCAATTCTTCGAAGAAGAATCACCATGAAATTGATTTCCATGATTTTGACAGAAATTACCGCTACTCTTTCTATCAAAATTTTGTTGGAATCTACGAGCAAAGTTTTGACCATACGGAGCTGCCGAAGCAACTGGTAAACCTTCTTTCACCTTAGAGTTACCCATGGTTATGTGTGGGTGCGCAGTTACGTATTGGCAACAGAAATCTTCCATTTCTTTTATTGTTTTAGGTTTACGTTCATGAAGGAAAGCAAGGAAAGACTCATTGACAGACGACATGACTTTGTCTCTAAGTATTAAGTCCATAAGTCCTTCATAAGTTTTTTCCGTCTTAGATAGTTCAACCCATCGTGAGAAAGTAATGCGTATTCTTGCAATAAACTCGGAGAATTCAACTCCATTTTCAGGTAACATGTTTTTAAATTGTAGACGATAGCCGTCTTCGTTAAGCTGATATTTCTTTAACAAAGCGGCCCTGACAACCTCATAATTGTTCTTGTCAGGTTCATCCACCATATTTAATATACTTAGAGCTTTACCTGTCAGTATCCCTGATAACTGATAAACATATTTTGCTTTGTCTATGTTATGAGCTGTACATGCTTGTTCAAATCTGTCCAGATAGAACATTATGTCATCACTGGAAGGACTAAATGTTGGTAACTTAATCTTAAAAGTATCATTATTAGCCTTACCAGAAGATGAACCCTTGTTTGAATCATTACCATTACTCATGCTCGTCAATTTCAATTTTTCCAACTCTAAAGCTAAGACCTTTTCTTCATGTTCCATTTTTGCTTTCTCTTTCCTCTCATCAGACTCTCTCTGTAATCTTCTTTCCTCAGCCTGAGCCTCTTTTTGAAGTCTTTCATTTTCAGCTTCTTTTTCAAGTCTTTTATTTTCAGCCTCTTTTTTCAAGTCTTTCAGCTTCTAGCTGTAGCTGGAGTTTTCTTTCCTCAGCTTCTGATTCCCTTTTTTGTTTTTCCATTTCCATTTGGAATCTTTTTTCATCCACCTGCATCTGCAGTTTCTTTTGTTCAGCTTCCATCTGCAGTTTCTTTTGTTCAGCTTCCATTGCTTTATCATATCGAGCAGTTGCAAATTCTTCTAACTTATCACCAGTCTTCCCAAGCAATTTACCCTGCTCAATAAAGTGCTCAAATGTAGACATGTTGTCTAACATATGAGTCCAAAACCTGAAATAATTAACTAATTTATTTCAAACCTAAGTGTAACAAGTCTTAATTAAGCACTTGTATATTCACATCACCTTATATTATCCCAGTCTCTGTGGGAAACAAGTCTCCAATCAAAGAACTTGTATATGAAATATCAGCACTCAATTCTTGATCATAAGTGCACTTCTCATTCAATAGTGCACGACACTATTCATCATTCATTTATCATCAGTGTAGTAGTAACAGTGCATTAGCATAGCCCATTAACTAATTACTATAACTGTAAACAATGACTATGTAAACACATGCAGAATGTAAACATTGAAAATGTAAACAATACAAACAATGTAAACAATAACAATGTAAACAATAACAAAGATCAGCAACAATACAAAAACGTTCGCAGAAATCAACTAAAAATAAAGCAGAAATTAATGAAATATCACAAAAAATGTGACGATATCTGCGATAGAATTAAACAAAATACATGACACCACAGTGTATAAACAAAAATGTTGTATGAAACTAAATTATAGACAAGAGTAGGCTAACAAATACAAACAAATCAAAACAAAACTAAAGAATGCGAAATAATAACGAAAACAATATTAAAACATGTCATCACAGCTAACATAAATAGCAACAGAAGTCGCTTAGCAAATTCCAGTATCGGAAATTTGCAAACCCTACAGAAAACGCTCACAATAGACGACCTCTATGACGTGGCATAATCTAACGGAGACACCACCCAACCGAGAACCCGCTGAAATATAAACATATAAATATACAAATAACATATAAACATATAACATATAGAATGAGATGATACACAGAAGACTCAGCAGAAGTATAAGGGCACAGTTTACATACAAACAGGCCACTTAACTTATAGGCTTCCAATCGTAGAACAGCAGAAAAAACGGATGTCAATCAACGTCCTAAAGAGCGAAGCTCCAACGATGATGGCACATCTGAACTGCTTCCACTGCTAACACGATGGTACAAGAGCTTCTGAAATACTGTGTGTTGAGTTGTTTCGGCACTTGACCTTCTAATCCAAAAGTAAGTTGATGGAAATCGGTACTTGGCCTTCTTCAGAAAACAACCCGTTTCAACCGGCACTTGACCTTCACAAAAACGACAGCACTGGAACCTTGACAGCAGCAACTTGCTTGACTTGCGTAAAAGATAACAGCAGTCCGAGTTATCCGGCAACATGTAACAACGCCGGGTACTGTCAAATTCTTGTTTCCGTCAAAAAGTTGAAATTTTGACTTTTACCGGGCAACGCCGAGTACTTTGAAAATTTTGAAGATGTTGACTGTATTGAAGAATGTTAATTTCTTGAAGGATGCTGATGAATTCTTGTTGAAAATGAAGTGGGTAAGGGACCCCGTGTTTGCTGGTACCAGAATCAAACCAGCTTATGGCCACCAAATGATGCGTGATGCCATATGATGATGGATGGTATCCGCATGTCTGGTTTTGTGTAGTGTGCAGATGTGTTCAGTCAAAACAATGTTCATACAAAAATAACAGGGCAATCCACATAGGACGTCAGTAAACTCACGACGTATAAAGTCAATGATTCTTGAAACAGCCGTTGACGTTTTTCTTCATTATTTATTGTGGACGCCACAGTGACAAAATGGTTACGCGAATATGTAGGCACATCAAACAGTCATTATCACAGCAACATTCAATACAGCAATAGACGGTAGACAGCATTACAATGATGAGTCAGATGCATGTTATATTTCATAGTGCTGTAAATGTAGTCAGGTGAAAAACTCCATCCTTTTCTATAACAGCCAGGAGATAACCAGATGTATGAGATCAGTTCACTCTCCTTAGTTTGACTTCAGCAAGACAGACACGTCTGCCGAAGTATAAATAATGTCCTCAAAAATATCCTCTAGATAATAAAGGTTTTCCAAACCTAGTTCATTTAACAAAGTAGCAAGTAATGGTCCTTGGTACCTGCATCAACCGATGCAGTACAATACAGCGACATGTGAGCTGGGAAAAACATCTCGCGACGACGACTTTCGAAGACAGGCTATGAATCGAAATCGCTCACGACCCAAAATCGATAGAGTTAATGAAAAAGTCAATTTACCTTGCTTTCATGAAATACACAGAAATATCACGCCTCCCGGCATGTGGGAAACACTAGAGGTATTATCTCGAATAAACGAAATATCCATAAGAGGACTACACATCCCTGACAGAACAAAAAATAGCGGAGATCCCCTCTTCAACGAGGCATCTCTTTCGCCATTCCAAATCGCTCACTCCACTAGTGGGGGGCGGAAACCGATCGACCAAGAAGCAAGACAAGTCATGCGCAGTCCAGCGCAAAATGACCACAGCTCAAACTTAACTGCATTCGATACCAACGCGAGAAGACAAATGCTTACCGGGAAAAGTGACTATAAATTTCAAGCAGTTGTTGCCCTTGCGTTATAAAATAGATATTGAAATAAAACGATGTTGCGAGAATTTATCACGCAACAGCGGTAAATGTTCTTTTTCTTTCTTTCTGGATTGAAAGATTTAAATGAGCTACGTGAGTTCAATCTAACAAGAGTTAAGTTTTCTAAACCTCCCAAGTTTGCAGACAACTTGTTCTTTGATAAATCACCCCAAGATTGAGGGTAACTGGCGTTCAGGTATGAACGAGGCAGTTTTTCGTGGGTGAAAGTCAAATTTATAGCTGTGAGCACAGGTGGTTTAATGCGGGTGTCATTCAATTTTCTGTCCATCCGGTGGTCATTCCAATTATCCATTCTTTTCTCACCCATAGGCGTATCTTGTATCTCAGTCTCGGCTGAATGGTTTTCAGCCTGGGCTTTTCCTATCACTGTTGTGATATTGTCAAGCAAAATTTTGGTTGGATCTTTCAATGACCCTGACGTATCTCCACTCATTTGAAAATACTCATCTCCTTCTGTAAAACTAATCGTCTCCTTGAGATTAGGGAAACTGTTATAGAATGGCTTCTCAGCAGAAGTATGAACTCTCTCATTTTCATCCGTGTTTTTATGTTCCCGTGGTCCATTGTTTGGTAGGGGTGCTAAAATTTCCGTTTGCTTGATGTTTTCACAGAAGGGACTTTGTAAACCTGGCGCCTGTGAACTACGTTCGCTGGGTGTCATATTCGCTTCTCTCTCACAGAGAAGGTCTGGGGTTTTTGGTTCTGGTTTAAACCCAGTGATGTGGCAATGTTCTGCCGGTTTATACTTTTCCAACATTCCAGTGGATAAAGTCACAGGTAAAAAAGTTTCCTCCTGAACCTGGTTTACGACCATTGTGTCTCTATGAGTCACATGTTTTATCAGACCTTTGCGTGGTTCCGCGTGTACCATTAAAGGCTGTTTTAGTTCTCCTAGAACCATGTAACTTCCCTTGTCGTTCACTCCGTTAGTGTCAACAATGAGAGGTTCCTCTGGGCTGCTATTAAGCTCTCTGTCCTTTTGTTGCCCAGATGACATTAATCGCGGGAGGGGGCCGTTACTGAAATTTTCTGTCTCCTTAGACAATTCTTTACAGTCTCCATTCCTTCGTTTTCTAGTGTTTTTGTAGTCCTGGGCGCTTTTGTTGTGGTTATGAAATCGGTCTTTTTGTGCTTTCTGAGATTTAGCAAAGGCATGTTGTTGTTCATTAGAGATGTTCGGGGTGTCTTGGAAATTCCTCTTCTGACGTGTTCCTGACGAGAGTGTACTTTTCCTCATACTACCAGCATTTATGTGCTTAGGTACCTTCACAAAGGGGTCATGACTTATCGAGTTCGATGTCCGCCTCTCTGCTTTGCCTAAACATGGGCTCTGAGTACTAAGTTGCGCTTCCTGTGGAGCAGAGGGTGCTTCCTCTTGAAATAATGGTTCATCTGACCTGGGAGTGGGGCTCTGGGATTCCGTGGCCTCATGACTAACCATGGGTTTCAAATCTCCTGGCAAGTTTTGAGTTTCCAGTGGCGGCGTCTTCAACTTAAGGTAGGGTTGAGCTTCCAGCTCTTCCCTCTCATATGCTGCTTCACTGCCTATAGCCTCTTCTTTCCACTTGGCTTCCTTCTCGTTCCAGTCGCGAGTCCATTTTTCATCACTCTCTATCATTTCCATCTCTGTTCTCGTGAAAAGTTCTGCCTGTTCTAAGACATGTTTCGCAATTAACTTTCTCGAGTAACCTCTTTCCTCGCCTTCCAAATAAGAGTCACTTATCCACGTATCTAAACATCTTATAATTTTTATGAAATCAATCACTTTGTGATCTATCAGATATTGGAAAAATTTAGCTCTTAATTCAGCTACTGCGTTCATTTTAGATCGCTGGGCAGGTAGTTCAATCTCTCAGTATACGCTTTACTAGTTTCCAGTTATTACTAATAATTCTATGAAGTATTGTAATAATAAACCACTGATCAATTTACAGAAGCTCGAGGTAATACTATTAAGTCTACTGACGTAATGTATCCCTTTACAAATGCTAGTATAATTGATATTTTAATAATACTTATTTCTGCTGAATTAAGGTATTATTAACTTTAGACAGACGCTACACTTGCTTCCGATTATTACTAATAATTCTATGAAGTATTGTAATAATAACCACTAATCAATTTACTGAGGCTCGAGGTAATACTATTAAGTCTACTGACGTAATGTATCCCTTTTCAGGAGACTAGTATAATTGATAGTTTAATAATATACTTATTTCTGCTGAATTAAGATATTATTAACTTGAGTCAGACTCAAGTATAATTTATTTATTTTTAACCCTGTTTATACTCTTATTTCTTCTGAAGTAAGGTATTACAATTGCAGCCAGTCTTTCACACACAATCATCAACTTGTACACTTAGTTATCTTAAGCCACTAATTAACTTAATGAACTTAATTAATCTAAGTAACTTAATTAATTAAATAATTAATTTATTTATTCCAGGACCATTCAGATTTCACTTTCCTTATTCTACTGTGTAATTCCACAATTCTGTTCAGAAAGTATAAGAAGTCTCGTTATCTAGGGATGTATAATAGATTCTACTCCAAGGTATTGATAGACTACTAGTTAAAGATTAAACAATTCTTCTGCAGATAGGTCACCAAAGGTAAGATTCCGGACTGAGACTCCCAGTTTGTCGCAGATATATTTGATGGTTCACTCCAATTGACGTTGAATGAGAATCCAATTGTCGCATAAAGAGTTTTGTATAGTAAGGAAGATGTGTAAGAAAGCACATAGACCTTTAGACACTAGTTTTCACAGATGTGAGCTAGTGTTGAGGGAAAGAGTTAACAGAAGGGCACAGGTTGGTGTCAGTGATTCTCTCACCTTTTAGACTGCCAACTCATGTATTTTTCTGGCGACGACTAACTCTTTCTTACTCAAATCTTTTTAAAGATGAACTAGTAGTAACAAGTAATACAAAGAGGGTTGAGAATGTTTTTTCTGAACAGAACATATAATTTACTAAGTCAAACTCAGAATGATGGTGAGTTACAGAATGTACATAATTACTTTAATTACAGTAGAAATATAAAATCAATGTTGTCATATACGTTGAAAAAAAGAAATACTAGGAAATTTAGAACTGTCAGTGTCTTTGGTTCAGATAAGAATTAAGAGGCTATTTTCCTCACTGACGGAAGTTTATTCCTATGGCTATTTCGTGGAAAAAGTGAATCCTGATTTTGGTCTGGGTTTTAAGTAGACTTATCTGCTTCAGTCCAAGAGATGACTAGGCTTTCCGTTAACCTGGTTGTGAAGTTGCGTTATGAAGTTCAGGTGCTGACGATGTGTTGACTGCTTAAATCGGTAGACTGCTCAGGGTTGCTATAGACTGCACAGGGTTGCTGACTTGTGATCACCGCTCGAGGGTTTGAGACGTAAGCACTAGTTCTCTCTGTAGCATAGAGCAACTAGGTGGTTTACTCGCAACAATTTACAGCAATCAAAATCCAGAAACTGGCTAGGATTCTGCAACTGGGCTGAGGAAGACAATACAGGCAATCAATCTTCTGTTTGTTTTACAGATATATTGACTACAGCCACTCTGGACATTTCGTCTCAGAATGGTGCCTAATAATTTATTTACCTGAAACCATAACAGTCAGTCTTCCTTAAAGGCGACTGTCCATTTGTTTACAAATTCCTGTCTAGCGGTAGTCTCACACTGAGGTCGGGTCAGTCAGGTCAACCTTTGTTATAAGCAGACGCCTGGCCGTGTGCGTCCATGCGTGACTGCATTGGAGGAATGCTATTTCATTCACTCGTTCCTTGAACAACATGGTTCTTCTCTCGTTCACAACAGTTTGCTTCATCACATTCCTAATACAATTAGCTTGTAGTACTTTCTCATATCAGCCAGTACTTACATCATTATAATGCATCAATAACATTCAAAATACATAAATGCAAAATAGCTATCAATCTAATGTAAAGAAACAAAACCACAATATTTAGTATTTCACACTTTACATCCATTAACTAATCCCTTGATATTAGAGTTAGCTAATTAAGCGAATACTGAGAGTTTGCTTACCGCTCAGGACTTTATCCACAGCTTAAGAAATAGAACTTTAGTAGCTTTTTACACTCAATCACAATATACTTGTAGATATGAGGTAAGTTGAGGTTTCTATTCTATAACTTATAAGCGTGCGTTGTCTTCCCAACGGTTCATCAGCAAGTGATCTTAAAATTCAGCATTTGTTCGCATGAAGTTAAAATGTTTCCGTTCCCACGTCCAGAGTTAATTATTTCCCGTCTCATGCTAAGACACGTAAAAGATTTATCGGCGTTCTCCAGTTGACCACTGAACACGGAAATATGATACTCTGAGAACCACTGTCGTTTCGACTAAGCGAATAAATCGTATAGACATCCTTAAAGAAATGTTTTTTAAGTGCCTTTGTAGAAGAAACTACAATTTGGATAGTATGACAGGACTAATAGTGAAGACTTGAAAAAATAGCTAAAGACACGATCGCAGGTGCAACTATTTCCGTAGAGAAAAAAACAGACAAAATATGTGAAGGAATAGAAAAGTAAGGAATTTTAAAATAATCCAGACAAAACCTTCGAGCACTCTGTGACAATGGGAACGAAGATATTTTCTTCTGTGATGGTTAAATCCATGAGTTCCCTAGTGTTCATTCCATAACGCGAGGAGAAGAGCGTTTTTGTGCTTGCTAGTGTATTCTTATGCTAAGGTAAACGTACTTTTGCTGACTTCGTTCATTCCTAGGCTTAAGATGGGCAGACGTTTACATGAATCTACCTATGTCAATATGTCAGAACGACATATTATCTAGCAGCACTGATTGTGTTTCTATACAGCAATTATGAGGACAGATTATGCTGATGCTTGTGGAAACTTTGATATTCATGAAGTGAATCTTTATTGGAGCTTTGTCGTACATCGTTAGGGTGAGCGATGTTTACAAGACTAGAAGCCATTTTGGAATGTTATCTATTGTTGATCATTTACCAGAGAACAGGGACGCCCTTATTATCAGGTGATGATAAAGAGATCATACTTATGAAAGGAAAATCTATTATGGGTGATTTAACATTCGCTCAGAAGATATTTGCTGAATGCTATTTAAAGAAATCTCCGCTAGGGTGCAAGCTACACTTATGCTAAAGGAGGTTCTGTCCAGGAGTCACCGTAAACATTATTGATTAACTGAAATGACTAGTCAGTAAGGCCTGATGAAGATTTGTTAAACATTATATATTAACTGACATGATCAGTCAGTAAGGCCTGATGAATATTTATATGAGATATGGAACTCTGAACGTTTGTATACCGATGTTCCATTGTGATTTTCCTCAACATGAATGCCAATTTATGATTGTACACCGTGGGTCAACAATATGCTATTGATGTCGACCTATGTTCCTGCAACTGTACCCGTTCTGTCAAGTGTGTGCGTCCCATTAAACTGTTGAAACGTTCACAGTAGTCTGTATCCTTAACTTCTAATACGTATGAGTGAGTATTTGTACTTCCAGTCAACTTTACAGAACAGCTCACACATTCGCGTATTAACAGTCACTCTACCACTCATGATACACATTACATCCTTGTTGAGTCCTCAAGACGTTTGGAGCAAGATGACCTGTACACCTGACACTGTGCTCGGTTGTTTGAGTTGACTATTCAGTCCCAGTACATCTTTACAACGTACACTGATCAAACACAGTATACAGCATCCAAGAATAACAGCCTTTACCAGTATTACTACAAGAAAAAAAAGCGTTTATCAATGTGGTAGGCCAGATTTCTGGGCTTAACCTGCACAGTGGACATTGCCAGAAGTTAACAGCTACTGATACCAGTTCGTTCCCCTGACGCCTGATACGACACACCAGCAGTGTTAGTCTACACTTGATTGACAGTTCCTCACGTGACCTATGAAGCGATTACTGTATCTAGGTCACCGCTTGTTAACATTTCTTTTTCCGTACAGGCATAATTACATAGAACAGACAGCGTAGCACGGCAAGTTGTTTACAAGTGGACATTTAACTGTGTTAGCAGTAGTACTATTGAACTTAGAAGTCTACACGTCAACGGTGGATCTTCTTGTGTGTTCATATTGCAGAACTGTGTAATAATTTAAAACAGAGAGCTATTATTTAATAAAGTGGCAGTTTAATTTGATTGAAAACTGAACCATATTAATGTAATACTGAGCCTTCTCTGCAGACACTTCTACAACACATTGCTTTATATTGTATGCATTTATATGACATATATGTATTTATGTTTAATGTTTACATGTTTGCATATTATTTGTGTGTCTATATAGTGGGTGGTTGGTGAGGTGACTAGTATAGGATATACCGAGTCATATTGGTCCTATATTAGTGTTCTATAGGGAGCAATTTTCGTAATTGAAAATTTGCTGGCAACATCTGTTGCTATTTTTGTTAGTTGTGATGAGGTGTTCGTTTCTTCGTTGTTTTTGTTAATAATTTTGTGTTCCTTAGTTTTGTTTGATCTGTTTGTATTTGTAGATCTACTCTGTTCTATAATTTAGTTTTATACACAATTTATGTTTATACACTGTGGCGTTATTTGTCTTGTTTATTTCATTGCAGTTATCATCACATACTTTGTGACATTATTTTTGGTTAAGATTTTTCATTGATTTGATTTCTGCAAATGTTTTTGTATTGTTTTCCTTGATTGTCTTTCTATTTGTATTTTGTGTATGTTGTTGGTTGACATATGATATGAGATAGTTGAGTACACGTATGTTATAGTATAGACCAGTACTTTATTACTATTATTGTTGTACAAGGAAGTATACAAGACCTTTGTAAGGCTTGTCTCCCACAGAGATTGGGATTGTGAGCTAATTAATCAAGTTAATTGAGAACTTGCTCCTGTTTACTTGGAGATAGATTACATTATTGTTTCAACTGATTGCTATCATTATTAGACATCATGTCTACACTGGAATACTTCATTGAAATAAAGAAATCCCTAGGCAAGACTGGAGATAAGTTGGAGGAGTATGCTACCAGTCATTATGAAAAAGCTCAAAAATTGGAAATTGAGAAACTGAAGGCTGAAGAGAGAAAACAAAAAAGTGAGGATAGAAAGATGAAATAGAATTTGAACAAAAGAAACTGCAGATGCAGGTTGAGGAAAAAGAGATTCCAAATGGAAATGGAAAAACATAATAGAGAAGCTGAGGCTAAACAAAAGAGGTTAGACAGAGAGACTGAACAAATGAGACAAGAAAGAGACGCTGAACAAAAGAGATTAGACAGAGCGGCTGAACAAAAGAGATTAGACAGAGAAGCTGAACTAAAGAGATTAGACAGAGAAGCTGAGGAGAGAAAAGCAATGAGAGAACAGGAACATCAAAAAGAACTGTTAACATTTGAATTAGAAAAATTGAAATTGACAAATATGAGTAATGTTAATCAGTCAAATGGTAACAGTGGTAAACCCTTTACTTATAAGGTCAAGGTACCAGCGTTCAATCCTTCCAGTGACGATATTACATTCTGGCTGGATCGTTTTGAACGCTCCTGTCGAGCTCATAATGTGGATAAATCACAGTATGCTAATCAATTGTCAGAAAATTTGAAAGGTGATTCTCTGACTAGTTTAAGTTTGGTTGAAGAGTCTGACAAGGATAATTATGATGTTATTAGAGCAGCTTTATTGAAAAAATACCAGTTAACTGAGGAAGGTTACCGTATTTTGTTTAAGAAAATGGTACCTGAATCAGGGGTAGAATTCTCAGAATTCATTGCAAGGACACGTCTTACATTTAATCGTTGGATTGAGTTGTCCAAAACAGAAAAGACATATGAAGCCCTTATGGACTTGTTGCTCAGGGACAAGATTATGTCTTGTGTTAATAAACACTTCTTGGAATTCCTACATGAGCGTAAACCCAAGACACTAAAAGAAATGCAAGAATATTGTGACCAATACGTCACTGCACACCCTGACATAACTCTTAGCAACACTAAGATTAAAGAAGGTATGCCAGTTGCATCAGCAACACCATACAACCCTAATTATTCACACAAATTTCAGGGACAACAAAACAAGTTTGGAAAAAAGGTAACCATAATAGTTATCAAAACCAAGGAAACCAATCATTTCAGGGTTCTTCTGCGAAGAACTGGAGACAAGCTGACAGCCCTCGATACAGAGGTGGTCATAATTATAGAAATTTCCGCAGAGGAAGTCATTATAGAAACTATCCAAGTCATCCATCATGGAGACAACAAGACCATAATTATAGAGATACTCATTATAATGAATATGATAATGGTAACCATGAGAATTATGACTCAAACCCAAATAGGGGTTACAATAGAGGGAATAATAATGATTACAGAGGCAATAATAATCGAGGTAGATCCCAATACAAAAAACATAAATCTCATTATCAAGCAAACTCTGCACAGCAAGAGTCACATGAAGCCTATAAACAGACTAAAGATAATAATGATGCTAATAATATGGCATGTTCCGCTTTTGATTTTGGGAGAGCATCTCAGTGCCCCCAATGCAAAACATTATTTGAACCAACTACGGTGTCCACTTTAAGTTGTGGCCATCCTCTTCCCGCTCTTCCTGCGTCAGTCGCGCATGATGGAAGAGGTTCTCTTGTCTTACATAGAGGTTTAGTAAATGACAATCCAGTCTCAGTTCTTTTTGATTCTGGATGCACCACAATTGGTGTTAGACAGTCGCTTGTAGATCCTTCTCGTGCCACTGGAAAAGTAGTCAAATGTGTAACATTTGGCGGCACCTTAGAGAAATACTCTACTGCTATCATTAGGATTGCTACTCCTTTCTTTACAGGAGATGTACACGCATGTCTTCTGCCGAATCCGATCGCTGATCTTATCATCGGTCGTATTCACGGAGTCAAAGAATGCACTCCACAACAAATTTCCGTTTGGGAAAAACAGAATATGCAAACCGCTAATGCTGTAGTCACTAGAGCTCAAGCTCTTAATGTGCCTCAATCTTCACCTACTGAAGATAATGAAGTGCATAACCAAGATGATCCCTTGGTAATTTCTCGTGACTCGTTTATAAAACAGCAAGAAGAGGATCCGACTCTAAAGAAATTCTTCACTCTTGCAACGAAAGGTGATCCGAATAAAGATACAAAGCGTAAATCTTGGATTACAATGAAGAATGGCGTACTTGTACGTATGGTGCAAGACTCCGACAAGTCAAGTCATTCTCAGATTCTTGTGCCCAAGAATTTGAGAGTTAAAATCTTACAACACGCACACGACTCTCAGTGTGCTGGACATATGGGTTTTTCCCGTACAAAGTCAAGAGTTCTTGCGGCTTTCTTTTGGCCTTTTGTGAACAAAGACATACGGATTTATTGTCAATCTTGTATAGTATGTCAAGAAGTCAAATCCAAAGGTCCACGCCATGCTGCACCTATTCAGGCTGCAGACATTCCTATTCGACCATTTCAGAAAATGGCGATAGACATCATTGGTCCATTTAAGATCAAATCTGCTAGAGGACATCAGTTTATCTTAACGTGTGTGGACATGTGCACACGTTGGCCAGAGGCTATTCCTCTGAAGAGCATTACTACTGCTGACATTGCAGATGCTCTTTGGCTTATATTTTCTCGTCTGGGATTCCCCGGAGAATATTATCAGACCATGGCACCCAACTAATATCGGATACCATGTCTCAAGTGATGTCGACTCTGCAGATAGAGAGATCTTTGAGTAGTATCTATCATCCTATGTCCAATGGGATGGTCGAACGGCTAAATAGAACACTCAAGAACTTATTAGGGAAGATAACTGAGGATCATCCTCAAGATTGGGATAGGGTTTTACCCGCGGCCCTCTTCGCTTACAGAGAGGTCCCCAATGAACATACAGGATTTTCTCCCTTTGAACTTGTCTTTGGCGCGCGACCGCGCGGCCCTATGTCTTTGCTTCATGATCTCATAACCGCTGATAATATTACCGATGACACGAAATCTTCTTATGAATATGTCATCGCGCTGAGGGAAAAGATTATCGAAGCATGCAAATTGGCAACTTCTTCTTCTGAATTTGCTAAGCAGAAAGCAAGACAATTTGCCAATAAGAAAAGAACCTTACGACAACTTTGTCCTGGTGACAAAGCATTTGTTTTGCTACCTTGTAGGGAAAACAGACTTCTTATTTCTTGGAAAGGTCCGTACGATATAATCTCGAAAATTTCCGATGTTGACTACATTGTCGATATTGATGGGAAGCATAAAACCTTCCACATCAATATGCTTACGGAATTCCATGAACGTCCGGATTATTTACAGCCTATTTTCCAGGCAACGGACGATTCACCAGTCCAACATGGTCATTACTCATCACTGTCTGTAATACAGGATGAGGAAACAAGTTTTTCGGATGTTAATCTTCCGCTTCCGATGATTCCACTTCATTCTAGTGAATCATGGAAAAACGTTACTGTTTCTCCGGATTTGTCTCTAGGAGAACAGCGACAAGTTTCGGCTATGTTACAAACATTTCAGGATGTCCTTACTGACATTCCTGGACAAACTCATGTCATTGAACATGACATTATTCTAACTGACCATAATCCTATTAGAGTCAGACCTTATCCTATTCCTATACATTTTCAAGCACAGGTTGAGAAGGAGTTGGATGAGATGATAGATTTGAAAATAATCGAACCATCCACCTCTGCATATTCTTCGCCGATGGTTATTGTCGGAAAAAAGACAATAACATACGTCTTTGCGTTGACTATCGCAAATTGAATCAAGTCACGAAGTTTGATGCTGAACCTATGCCTTTACTAGAAGAGCTACTTACGAGGCTTTCTAAATCTCATTTTTTCACTAAACTAGATTTGTCTAAAGGATATTGGCAAGTTCCTCTATCTGAACACGCCAAACCTTTTACTGCTTTTTCTACACCTAGAGGCCTTTTTCAATAGAATTTCATGCCTTTCGGCCTTATGAACGCACCAGCTACATTCGTACGCATGATGCGTAGAATTCTATCTTATCGGTCAGATGTCATCGCGTATCTAGACGACATCTGTCTTTTCAGCGATACTTGGGAAGATCGCTATTCAGGGTTAGTTGAATTACTATCTACTCTATGCGAGTATAACCTGACAGCGAAACCCTCTAAAGCCTGCATTGGTTTTAGCGAAATTGCTTTCTTAGGTCATCGTGTCGGTCATGGTTTCCTAAAGACAGAGGACCATAATACAAGTAAAATACTTAACATTTCTATTCCTAAGACTAAAAAGCAAGTGCGAAGTCTCTTAGGTCTCATACAATTCTATGGACGATTCATTCCGAATCTGTCCTCGATCATGGCACCTCTTTCTTCCTTGCTAAAAAAAAGGGTCTCCTAATATAGTCCATTGGACTCAAGAATGTCAATCCTCTTTGGATAAGATCAAAACTATGTTTTCTACTGCACTACTAAAGATAGCACTGGTTACTTCTACTATCAATGAGGAAAATTCAATGGGTACCAGAGCTACTCTGGGAATAGATCAATCATTGTTTTTCCTATTTTGTGTTACCTACTAAAGATAAGACATTTGTTCTTCGTAGTGACGCTTCATCCACTGGGATTGGAGCGGCACTAATGCAAGAGTACTCTGGAACTCTGCATCCTGTAATGTATATTTCCAGAAAGCTTAATGCTGCAGAAAGGAATTATTCGGTCTTAGACCGTGAACTATTGGCTATGGTATGGTCAATTCTCAAATTACAAAGATTCCTTCTAGGCGCACATTTCATAGTAGAAACCGATCAGAAAGCTCTTACGGCTATACAGAGTAAGAATTTGAAGAGTTCGAGGTCTACTCGATATGCAATTGCTCTTCAACCTTTTCATTTTTCGGTACGAGCTATCCGTGGATCAGATAATGTGATGGCAGACATTCTGTCTAGATGCCCACATGATTCCACTTAACTGTTGAGTCTTGGACTTCTTAACACTTCCAACTCGACAACAGATTTTTCTTTTCTATATCAAGATAGATACACATTGTAATTCGTAATGATACTACGTTCATTGATATATATATTCACCGGTACTCGTTGATGATTTTTCTTTTTGTCAATCATGTACTTAGAATGCTTAAACTGAAATTGTTATATGCATTGTGTCATTGCAAGTATAGTAGTATGCGTTGGTGACACCTCCCTGGAAACACTTATGCTTAAGAGAAATGCTTTCTCTGAGAGATTGAGATGTATTCTCATCAGTCGATCTATATTTCGAAGTTGCATTAATCTGGCTTAATTAATTCCAGATATTTCTCATCTGCGCAGTATTTATGCGTTGGGAGCTTATTGTATGTTGCTCTCAGATGAAAAAAAATGATTTTCATTTTTTTTCCCCGGAAGGTGTGGTAATCTGTTGCGCACATATTCTTTGGTGGCACGGATTACGCATACAAATGGAAAATGTATTTATTTGTCTGATAAAAATATATTTATCTTTGAATGCACGTTTTTCGGTCTAAAGGGACAGAACTCAGATTAGGCGATGGGTATTCATTCTGTGAGTTATCGCTCTTTGTATCGTTCTTAAAAATTGAACTCAGCGGAGGAATTTAGACTTACTTTAATCTATTCTGTGTTTGATTAGAAATAGATTGTTCTTGCTTCAGAATGTCTATGGCCCGAATCTATGTGTAGTTCTTGTCTATGTAGGACGAGTATGTCTTATATCTTGATATCTTAGTATGTTTTAGTGGAACTATTTTTCTTGTACTATACTTTAGGGGTCAGGTGCTTTTCGGCGGATGAAGATAGGTTAGAGAGTTCTTCGGTGATGTAGAAGCCTATGGCGGGAAGTCATGTCTTAGCCCTGCCCGAAGTTTGTGATCTCTTTTGATGATGGGAACGAAGATAATTTCTTCTGTGATGGTTAAATCCATGAGTTCCCTAGTGTTCATTCCATAACGCGAGGAGAAGAGCGTTTTTGTGCTTGCTAGTGTATTCTTATGCTAAGGTAAACGTACTTTTGCTGACTTCGTTCATTCCTAGGCTTAAGATGGGCAGACGTTTACATGAATCTACCTATGTCAGTATGTCAGAACGACATATTATCTAGCAGCACTGATTATGTTTCTATACAGCAATTATGAGGACAGATTATGCTGATGCTTGTGGAAACTTTGATATTCATGAATTGAATCTTTATTGGAGCTTTGTCGTACATCGTTATGGTGAGCGATGTTTACAAGACTAGAAGCCATTTTGGAATGCTATCTATTGTTGATCATTTACCAGAGAACAGGGACGCCCTTATTATCAGGTGATGATAAAGAGATCATACTTATGAAAGGAAAATCTATTATGGGTGATTTAACATTCGCTCAGAAGATATTTGCTGAATGCTATTTAAAGAAATCTCCGCTAGGGTGCAAGCTACACTTATGCTAAAGGAGGTTCTGTCCAGGAGTCACCGTAAACATTATTGATTAACTGACATGACTAGTCAGTAAGGCCTGATGAAGATTTGTTAAACATTATATATTAACTGACATGATCAGTCAGTAAGGCCTGATGAATATTTATATGAGATATGGAACTCTGAACGTTTGTATACTGATGTTCCATTGTGATTTTCCTCAACATGAATGCCAATTTATGATTGTACACCGTGGGTCAACAATATGCTATTGATGTCGACCTATGTTCCTGCAACTGTACCCGTTCTGTCAAGTGTGTGCGTCCCATTAAACTGTTGAAACGTTCACAGTAGTCTGTATCCTTAACTTCTGATACGTATGAGTGAGTATTTGTACTTCCAGTCAACTTTACAGAACAGTTCACACATTCGCGTATTAACAGTCACTCTACCACTCATGATACACATTACATCCTTGTTGAGTCCTCAAGACGTTTGGAGCAAGATGACCTGTACACCTGACACTGTGCTCGGTTGTTTGAGTTGACTATTCAGTCCCAGTACATCTTTACAACGTACACTGATCAAACACAGTATACAGCATCCAAGAATAACAGCCTTTATCACTATTACTATAAGAAAAAAAGGCGTTTATCAATGTGGTAGGCCAGATTTCTGGGCTTAACCTGCACAGTGGACATTGCCAGAAGTTAACAGCTACTGATACCAGTTCGTTTCCCTGACGCCTGATACGACACACCAGCAGTGTTAGTCTACACTTGATTGACAGTTCCTCACGTGACCTATGAAGCGATTACTGTATCTAGGTCACCGCTTGTTGACATTTCTTTTTCCGTACAGGCATAATTACATAGAACAGACAGCGTAGCACGGCAAGTTGTTTACAAGTGGACATTTAACTGTGTTAGCAGTAGTACTATTGAACTTAGAAGTCTACACGTCAACGGTGGATCTTCTTGTGTGTTCATATTGCAGAACTGTGTAATAATTTAAAACAGAGAGCTATTATTTAATAAAGTGGCAGTTTAATTTGATTGAAAACTGAACCATATTAATGTAATACTGAGCCTTCTCTGCAGACACTTCTACAACACATTGCTGTATATTATATGCATTTATATGACATATATGTATTTATGTTTAATGTTTACATGTTTGCATATTATTTGTGTGTCTATATAGTGGGTGGTTGGTGAGGTGACTAGTATAGGATATACCGAGTCATATTGGTCCTATATTAGTGTTCTATAGGGAGCAATTTTCGTAATTGAAAATTTGCTGGCAACATCTGTTGCTATTTTTGTTAGTTGTGATGAGGTGTTCGTTTCTTCGTTGTTTTTGTTAATAATTTTGTGTTCCTTAGTTTTGTTTGATCTGTTTGTATTTGTAGATCTACTCTGTTCTATAATTTAGTTTTATACACAATTTATGTTTATACACTGTGGCGTTATTTGTCTTGTTTATTTCCTTGCAGTTATCATCACATACTTTGTGACATTATTTTTGGTTAAGATTTTTCATTGATTTGATTTCTGCAAATGTTTTCGTATTGTTTTCCTTGATTGTCTTTCTATTTGTATTTTATGTATGTTGTTGGTTGACATATGATATGAGATAGTTGAGTACACGTATGTTATAGTATAGACCAGTACTTTATTACTATTATTGTTGTACAAGGAAGTATACAAGACCTTTGTAAGGCTTGTCTCCCACAGAGATTGGGATTGTGAGCTAATTAATCAAGTTCATTGAGAACTTGCTCCTGTTTATTTGGAGATAGATTACATTATTGTTTCAACTGATTGCTATCATTATTAGACATCATGTCTACATTGGAATACTTCATTGAAATAGGGAAATCCCTAGGCAAGACTGGAGATAAGTTGGAGGAGTATGCTACCAGTCATTATGAAAAAGCTCAAAAATTGGAAATTGAGAAACTGAAGGCTGAAGAGAGAAAACAAAAAAGTGAGGATAGAAAGATGGAAATAGAATTTGAACAAAAGAAACTGCAGATGCAGGTTGAGGAAAAGAGATTCCAAATGGAAATGGAAAAACAAAACAAAGAAGCTGAGGCTGAACAAAAGAGATTAGACAAAGAGGCTGAACAAAAGAGATTAGACAAAGAAGCTGAACAAAATAGATTAGACAGAGAAGCTGAGCAAAAGAGATTAGACAAAGAAGCTGATGCTGAGCAGAGAAGATTAGACAGAGAAGTTGAGGAGAGAAAAGCAATGAGAGAACATGAACATCAAAAAGAACTGTTAACATTTGAATTAGAAAAATTGAAATTGACAAATATGAGTAATGTTAATCAGTCAAATGGTAACAGTGGTAAACCCTTTACTTATAAGGTCAAGGTACCAGCGTTCAATCCTTCCAGTGACGATATTACATTCTGGCTGGATCGTTTTGAACGCTCCTGTCGAGCTCATAATGTGGATAAATCACAGTATGCTAATCAATTGTCAGAAAATTTGAAAGGTGATTCTCTGACTAGTTTAAGTTTGGTTGAAGAGTCTGACAAGGATAATTATGATGTTATTAGAGCAGCTTTATTGAAAAAATACCAGTTAACTGAGGAAGGTTACCGTATTTTGTTTAAGAAAATGGTACCTGAATCAGGGGTAGAATTCTCAGAATTCATTGCAAGGACACGTCTTACATTTAATCGTTGGATTGAGTTGTCCAAAACAGAAAAGACATATGAAGCCCTTATGGACTTGTTGCTCAGGGACAAGATTATGTCATGTGTTAATAAACCCTTCTTGGAATTCCTACATGAGCGTAAACCCAAGACACTAAAAGAAATGCAAGAATATTGTGACCAATACGTCACTGCACACCCTGACATAACTCTTAGCAACACTAAGATTAAAGAAGGTATGCCAGTTGCATCAGCAACACCATACAACCCTAATTATTCACACAAATTTCAGGGACAACAAAACAAGTTTGGAAAAAAAGGTAACCATAATAGTTATCAAAACCAAGGAAACCAATCATTTCAGGGTTCTTCTGCGAAGAACTGGAGACAAGCTGACAGCCCTCGATACAGAGGTGGTCATAATTATAGAAATTTCCGCAGAGGAAGTCATTATAGGAACTATCCAAGTCATCCATCATGGAGACAACAAGACCATAATTATAGAGATACTCATTATAATGAATATGATAATGGTAACCATGAGAATTATGACTCAAACCCAAATAGGGGTTACAATAGAGGGAATAATAATGATTACAGAGGCAATAATAATCGAGGTAGATCCCAATACAAAAAACATAAATCTCATTATCAAGCAAACTCTGCACAGCAAGAGTCACATGAAGCCTATAAACAGACTAAAGATAATGATGATGCTAATAATATGGCATGTACCGCTTTTGATTTTGGGAGAGCATCTCAGTGCCCCCAATGCAAAACATTATTTGAACCAACTACGGTGTCCACTTTAAGTTGTGGCCATCCTCTTCCCGCTCTTCCTGCGTCAGTCGCGCATGATGGAAGAGGTTCTCTTGTCTTACATAGAGGTTTAGTAAATGACAATCCAGTCTCAGTTCTTTTTGATTCTGGATGCACCACAATTGGTGTTAGGCAGTCGCTTGTAGATCCTTCTCGTGCCACTGGAAAAGTAGTCAAATGTGTAACATTTGGCGGCACCTTAGAGAAATACTCTACTGCTATCATTAGGATTGCTACTCCTTTCTTTACAGGAGATGTACACGCATGTCTTCTGCCGAATCCGATCGCTGATCTTATCATCGGTCGTATTCACGGAGTCAAAGAATGCACTCCACAACAAATTTCCGTTTGGGAAAAACAGAATATGCAAACTGCTAATGCTGTAGTCACTAGAGCTCAAGCTCTTAATGTGCCTCAGTCTTCACTACTGAAGATAATGAAGTGCATAACCAAGAAGATCCCTTGGTAATTTCTCGTGACTCGTTTATAAAACAGCAAGAAGAGGATCCGACTCTAAAGAAGTTCTTCACTCTTGCAACGAAAGGTGATCCGAATAAAGATACAAAGCGTAAATCTTGGATTACAATGAAGAATGGCGTACTTGTACGTATGGTGCAAGACTCCGACAAGTCAAGTCATTCTCAGATTCTTGTGCCCAAGAATTTGAGAGTTAAAATCTTACAACACGCACACGACTCTCAGTGTGCTGGACATATGGGTTTTTCCCGTACAAAGTCAAGAGTTCTTGCGGCTTTCTTTTGGCCTTTTGTGAACAAAGACATACGGATTTATTGTCGATCTTGTATAGTATGTCAAGAAGTCAAATCCAAAGGTCCACGCCATGCTGCACCTATTCAGGCTGCAGACATTCCTATTCGACCATTTCAGAAAATGGCGATAGACATCATTGGTCCATTTAAGATCAAATCTGCTAGAGGACATCAGTTTATCTTAACGTGTGTGGACATGTGCACACGTTGGCCAGAGGCTATCCCTCTGAAGAGCATTACTACTGCTGACATTGCAGATGCTCTTTGGCTTATATTTTCTCGTCTGGGATTCCCCGGAGAAATATTATCAGACCATGGCACCCAACTAATATCGGATACCATGTCTCAAGTAATGTCTACTCTACAGATAGAGAGATCTTTGAGTAGTATCTATCATCCTATGTCCAATGGGATGGTCGAACGGCTAAATAGAACACTCAAGAACTTATTAGGGAAGATAACTGAGGATCATCCTCAAGATTGGGATAGGGTTTTACCCGCGGCCCTCTTCGCTTACAGAGAGGTCCCCAATGAACATACAGGATTTTCTCCCTTTGAACTTGTCTTTGGCGCGCGACCGCGCGGCCCTATGTCTTTGCTTCATGATCTCATAACCGCTGATAATATTACCGATGACACGAAATCTTCTTACGAATATGTCATCGCGCTGAGACAAAAGATTATCGAAGCATGCAAATTGGCAACTTCTTCTTCTGAATTTGCTAAGCAGAAAGCAAGACAATTTGCCAATAAGAAAAGAACCTTACGACAACTTTGTCCTGGTGACAAAGCATTTGTTTTGCTACCTTGTAGGGAAAACAGACTTCTTATTTCTTGGAAAGGTCCGTACGATATAATCTCGAAAATTTCCGATGTTGACTACATTGTCGATATTGATGGGAAGCATAAAACCTTCCACATCAATATGCTTACGGAATTCCATGAACGTCCGGATTATTTACAGCCTATTTTCCAGGCAACGGACGATTCACCAGTCCAACATGGTCATTACTCATCACTGTCTGTAATACAGGATGAGGAAACAAGTTTTTCGGATGTTAATCTTCCGCTTCCGATGATTCCACTTCATTCTAGTGAATCATGGAAAAACGTTACTGTTTCTCCTGATTTATCTCTAGGAGAACAGCGACAAGTTTCGGCTATGTTACAAACATTTCAGGATGTCCTTACTGACATTCCTGGACAAACTCATGTCATTGAACATGACATTATTCTAACTGACCATAATCCTATTAGAGTCAGACCTTATCCTATTCCTATACATTTTCAAGCACAGGTTGAGAAGGAGTTGGATGAGATGATAGATTTAAAAATAATTGAACCATCCACTTCTGCGTATTCTTCGCCGATGGTTATTGTTCGGAAAAAAGACAATAACATACGTCTTTGCGTTGACTATCGCAAATTGAATCAAGTCACGAAGTTTGATGCTGAACCTATGCCTTTACTAGAAGAGCTACTTACGAGGCTTTCTAAATCTCATTTTTTCACTAAACTAGATTTGTCTAAAGGATATTGGCAAGTTCCTCTATCTGAACACGCCAAACCTTTTACTGCTTTTTCTACACCTAGAGGCCTTTTTCAATAGAATTTCATGCCTTTCGGCCTTATGAACGCACCAGCTACATTCGTACGCATGATGCGTAGAATTCTATCTTATCGGTCAGATGTCATCGCGTATCTAGACGACATCTGTCTTTTCAGCGATACTTGGGAAGATCGCTATTCAGGGTTAGTTGAATTACTATCTACTCTACGCGAGTATAACCTGACAGCGAAACCCTCTAAAGCCTGCATTGGTTTTAGCGAAATTGCTTTCTTAGGTCATCGTGTCGGTCATGGTTTCCTAAAGACAGAGGACCATAATACAAGTAAAATACTTAACATTTCTATTCCTAAGACTAAAAAGCAAGTGCGAAGTCTCTTAGGTCTCATACAATTCTATAACCGATTCATTCCGAATCTGTCCTCGATCATGGCACCTCTTTCTTCCTTGCTAAAGAAAGGGTCTCCTAATATAGTCCATTGGACTCAAGAATGTCAATCCTCTTTGGATAAGATCAAAACTATGTTTTCTACTGCACCTATTTTAGTGTTACCTACTAAAGATAAGACATTTGTTCTTCGTAGTGACGCTTCATCCACTGGGATTGGAGCGGCACTAATGCAAGAGTACTCTGGAACTCTGCATCCTGTAATGTATATTTCCAGAAAGCTTAATGCTGCAGAAAGGAATTATTCGGTCTTAGACCGTGAACTATTGGCTATGGTATGGTCAATTCTCAAATTACAAAGATTCCTTCTAGGCGCACATTTCATAGTAGAAACCGATCAGAAAGCTCTTACGGCTATACAGAGTAAGAATTTGAAGAGTTCGAGGTCTACTCGATATGCAATTGCTCTTCAACCTTTTCATTTTTCGGTACGAGCTATCCGTGGATCAGATAATGTGATGGCAGACATTCTGTCTAGATGCCCACATGATTCCACTTAACTGTTGAGTCTTGGACTTCTTAACACTTCCAACTCGACAACAGATTTTTCTTTTCTAAATCAAGATAGATACACATTGTAATTCGTAATGATACTACGTTCATTGATATATATATTCACCGGTACTCGTTGATGATTTTTCTTTTTGTCAATCATGTACTTAGAATGCTTAAACTGAAATTGTTATATGCATTGTGTCATTGCAATTATAGTAGTATGCGTTGGTGACACCTCCCTGGAAACACTTATGCTTAAGAGAAATGCTTTCTCTGAGAGATTGAGATGTATTCTCATCAGTCGATCTATATTTCGACTTTGCATTAATCTGGCTTAAATAATTCCAGATATTTCTCATCTGCGCAGTATTTATGCGTTGGGAGCCTATTGTATGTTGCTCTCAGATGAAAAAAAAATGATTTTCATTTTTTTTTCCCGGGGGGTGTGGTAATCTGTTGCGCACATATTCTTTGGTGGCACGGATTACGCATACAAATGGAAAATGTATTTATTTGTCTGATAAAAATGTATTTATCTTTGAATGCACGTTTTTCGGTCTAAAGGGACAGAACTCAGATTAGGCGATGGGTGTTCATTCTGTGAGTTATCGCTCTTTGTATTGTTCTTAAAAATTGAACTCAGCGGAGGAATTTAAACTTACTTTAATCTATTCTGTGTTTGATTAGAAATAGATTGTTCTTGCTTCAGAATGTCTATGGCCCGAATCTATGTGTAGTTCTTGTCTATGTAGGACGAGTATGTCTTATATCTTGATATCTTAGTATGTTTTAGTGGAACTATTTTTCTTGTACTATACTTTAGGGGTCAGGTGCTTTTCGGCGGATGAAGATAGGTTAGAGAGTTCTTCGGCGATGTAGAAGCCTATGGCGGGAAGTCATGTCTTAGCCCTGCCCGAAGTTTGTGAATTCTTTTGATGATGGGAACGAAGATATTTTCTTCTGTGATGGTTAAATCCGTGAGTTCCCTAGTGTTCATTCCATAACGCGAGGAGAAGAGCGTTTTTGTGCTTGCTAGTGTATTCTTATGCTAAGGTAAACGTACTTTTGCTGACTTCGTTCATTCCTAGGCTTAAGATGGGCAGACGTTTACATGAATCTACCTATGTCAATATGTCAGAACGACATATTATCTAGCAGCACTGATTATGTTTCTATACTGCAATTATGAGGACAGATTATGCTGATGCTTGTGGAAACTTTGATATTCATGAAGTGAATCTTTATTGGAGCTTTGTCGTACATCGTTAGGGTGAGCGATGTTTACAAGACTAGAAGCCATTTTGGAATGTTATCTATTGTTGATCATTTACCAGAGAACAGGGACGCCCTTATTATCAGGTGATGATAAAGAGATCATACTTATGAAAGAAAAATCTATTATGGGTGATTTAACATTCGCTCAGAAGATATTTACTGAATGCTATTTAAAGAAATCTCCGCTAGGGTGCAAGCTACACTTATGCTAAAGGAAGTTCTGTCCAGGAGTCACCGTAAACATTATTGATTAACTGACATGACTAGTCAGTAAGGCCTGATGAAGATTTGATAAACATTATATATTAACTGACATGATCAGTCAGTAAGGCCTGATGAATATTTATATGAGATATGGAACTCTGAACGTTTGTATACCGATGTTCCATTGTGATTTTCCTCAACATGAATGCCAATTTATGATTGTACACCGTGGGTCAACAATATGCTATTGATGTCGACCTATGTTCCTGCAACTGTACCCGTTCTATCAAGTGTGTGCGTCCCATTAAACTGTTGAAACGTTCACAGTAGTCTGTATCCTTAACTTCTGATACGTATGAGTGAGTATTTGTACTTCCAGTCAACTTTACAGAACAGTTCACACATTCGCGTATTAATAGTCACTCTACCACTCATGATACACATTACATCCTTGTTGAGTCCTCAAGACGTTTGGAGCAAGATGACCTGTACACCTGACACTGTGCTCAGTTGTTTGAGATGACTATTCAGTCCAAGTACATCTTTACAACGTACACTGATCAAACACAGTATACAGCATCCAAGAATAACAGCCTTTATCACTATTACTAAAAGAAAAAAAGGCGTTTATCAGTCATGTCCTCAGAAGAGACCCCGATGCCATCACAAGAACAGCTATGCTATGGACCCCTGAAGGAAAACGAAAGAGAGGCCGACCAAAAACAACTTGGCGGAGGACTGTGGAGGCTGAGATGCAAAGAATGAACCAGAGTTGAGGCACTGTACGAAGGATGGCCGCCGACCGAGCTAAGTGGAATCAATTTGTTGTTGCCCTACAAGACGCCACCAGGCGTAATGGCCACTGACTGCTTTGACGGTCGGCGGCTAAGGATCAAAGAAGAAGAAGATATATATATATATATATATATATATATATATATATATATATATATATATATATATATATATATATATATATATATATATATATATATATATATATATATATATATATATATATATATATATATATATATACTCTTCAAAAGAAGTTAAGGACCAGTAGGTGAAAATGACCCAAAAATAATAAAAATTATATTTCATAAGCAATTAATCTGACATTGATTTTTCTCGAACAACAAACATTCAACACGTGCTGCGTGGGCCACCAGCATACCGTGTGGCTAGTGTTTAGCTCAGCATGCACGCTGAAAAAATGCTGCTGAGATACCAAATTGTGGGAGTTTTTAATGATGTCTGAGCATGAAAAACATACCTGCTATTCCAAAAATGCGTGATGCATGTAGGAGACTATAGTGTTGGTCTTGAGCTGTACTAAAATAATTGTCTTTATAGGCAACACAAGTGCTGCATAACCATTGCACAACAATATGCCTCAACGACGAAAGCTGAGTGTTGTGGATAAAGGAAGAGCCATTGCGTGGTTGCAGGAAGGTCTTACTGTCCGAAATGTCGCTCAGAGGCTTGCATGAAAATAGTGTTAATTGTCACTGATAAGCTTGTCATGTTATATTTTGAAGTGCTGTGTTTTTATTGTTCATTTTCATTTCACTTTGCACCCTTAATAAAAATTGTCCTTAACTTCTTTTGAAGGGTATATATACGAGGGGCGTTCAGAAAGTAATGCACCACATCGTTTTTCTCAGCTAATAATGAAGATAGAAGTATGAAATTTTGCACACTTCAAATATGGCATGCGCCAATTGTGTGCACCAAATTACACCGCAACCGGCCAAATAATACGGCTGCCCTAAACCGTTGAAATGGAGCGTGTTAGCAACTTGCGTTATAAGCAGCGAATTGTGATAGAATTTCTCATTGCAGAGAAGGAAACTGTTGTGAACATTCACAAGCGTCTATGTGATGTGTATGGAAGTTTTGCAGTCGACAGGAGTACAGTCAGTCGCTGGGTTCAGAGAATCAAAGAATCAGGAAGTAGATATACGGGAGCTGCTTGATCGGCCGCGCTGTGGACGTCCTGCCTCAGCCACCAACGCAGAAATGTTGAAATGCGCTGAGGGCATTATTCTCACTGATAGGCGAATCACTACTGAACAATTGGCCTTACAGTTGTCAGTCAGCATTGGTAGTGCAAATGCAGTTATAAAAACTCTCGAATCTTCTAAGGTTTGCGCAAGATGGGTTCCTCGAAGTCTCACAAATGACCACCGATTGCAAAGGAAAGCAATTTCTTCTGAATTGTTGAAGCGTTTCAATGCTGATGGAGAGAACTTTTTGGCTAAGATCGTTACAGGTGACGAAACCTGGGCACATCATTTTGAACCTGAGACAAAAAGACAGTCAATGGAGTGGCATCATCCGCAATAACCACGAAGAAAAAATTCAAGACAATTCCTTCAACTGGAAAGGTCATGATCACTGTCTTTCGGGACATTGAAGGTATGATTCTTGTGGACGTTATGCCAGGAGGAGAGACAATCGATTCGCAAGCTTACATTAAGACATTGAAAAAACTC
Organism: Oreohelix idahoensis; assembly: GCA_024509875.1. Taxonomy (NCBI): domain Eukaryota; kingdom Metazoa; phylum Mollusca; class Gastropoda; order Stylommatophora; family Oreohelicidae; genus Oreohelix; species Oreohelix idahoensis. Next base: position 57,409 of record JAMPIV010022175.1, on the reverse strand, counting down.
AATCAACGTTTTCGCAGAGTTCGGCCGCACAAGAATCCAGCAGACCTGCTTCTCCTTCACGACAATGCGCGACCTCACACAAGTCTGGCAACACGGGAAGCAATCACCCAATTGGGTTGGACTGTACTACCCCATCCACCCTATAGTCCCGATTTGGCACCCTCTGATTTTCATCATTTGGTCCACTTAAAGATGCACTCCGTGGGACACGGTTTGAAGATGATGAAGGAGTGATTCATGCAGCGAAGAAATGGCTACATGATCAAGACAAAATCTGGTACGGGCTATGAATACATGCACTTGTTTCGCGCTGGCACAAAGCCGTACAAGTTGATGGGGATTATGTTGAATAATACCGATGTTTACATGACATATCCATGTATATTGTGTATAAATTTCATGCTTTTTGGATAAACAGCTCCTGAGAAAAACGATGTGGTGCATTACTTTCTGAACGCTCCTCGTATATATATATATATATATATATATATATATATATATATATATATATATATATATATATATATATATATATATATATATATATATATCTTCTTCTTCTTCTTCTTTGATCCTTAGCCGCCGACCGTCAAAGCAGTCAGTGGCCATTACGCCTGGTGGCGTCTTGTAGGGCAACAACAAATTGATTCCACTTAGCTCGGTCGGCGGCCATCCTTCGTACAGTGCCTCAACTCTGGTTCATTCTTTGCATCTCAGCCTCCACAGTCCTCCGCCAAGTTGTTTTTGGTCGGCCTCTCTTTCGTTTTATATATATATATACCCTTCAAAAGAAGTTAAGGACCAGTAGGTGAAAATGACCGAAAAATAATAAAAATTATAAAAATTATATTTCATAAGCAATTAATCTGACATTGATTTTTCTCGAACGACAAACATTCAACACGTGCTGTGTGGGCCACCAGCATACCGTGTGGCTAGTGGTCAGCTCAGCAAGCACGCTGAAAAAATGCTGCTGAGACACCAAAATGTGGGTGTTTTTAATGATGTCTGAGCATGAAAAAAATACCTGCTATTCCAAAAATGCGTGAAGCTTGTGGGAGACTATAGTGTTGGTCTTGAGCTGTACTAACAAAATTGTCTTTATAAGCAACACAAGTGCTGCATAACCATTGCACAACAATATGCCTCAACGACGAAAGCTGAGTGTTGTGGATAAAGGAAGAGCCATTGCGTGGTTGCAGGAAGGTCTTACTGTCCGAAATGTCGCTCAGAGGCTTGCATGAAAATAGTGTTAATTGTCACTGATAAGCTTGTCATGTTATATTTTAAAGGGTATATATATATATATATATATATATATATATATATATATATATATATATATATATATATATATATATATATATATATATATATATATATATATATATATATATATATATATATATATATATATATATATATATATATAAACCTAGACATATAATTACCTCTAAACAGAGCTATTACTTATAAGAGGGAATTCGCTTAATTAACTCAGCTGGGGGCTTGAACGGGCTAAACCATTGCTTAAATCCTTCACAAAAGGCGACGGACCAGAAATAACGCGTTAAGAATTGTTCAGCCCAATGGAACATTGTTCGTGACTTCTGGAAATATCTTGTGAAAGCATCCTTAAGGTAGAAGTGCCATTAATCTTCTATCTTCATCTCTGCCAAGAGTAATCTTGCGCACAGGTAGATATCTTGTAAGCCAATATTAGATACTCATGAGTTTTGGTCATTGTTGGACCGCTACTGCAAAGCAGGTGAGGCAATCCGTGACAATGATGATGATTAAGATGAATATTTGAAGTGTTTTCACAACTTTGAATTCTACTGTGTCAGAAATCTAGCTGTCATAAAATACTGGATTTAAAATGTGCATATACAACTCGTGTGAAATGTACAATGGTGCCTGTGGCTCCAGTTCTGCTTCTTAGCCCTTTGAAAATAAAGTTCGTTCGTTCTTTTGTGGTCCTTGGCTGCTGACTGTCAAAGAAATCAGTGACCATCACCCCTGGTGGCGTCTTGTACGACAGCAACAGACTGTCTTCAACTTGCTCGGTCGGCAGCCATCCCTTGCGTGGCGCCCCAGCTATGATTCACGCCCCGCATCCCCACCTCCACAGTGAACCGCCAGGCAGTCCCCGTCCGGCCGTTTAGGCAGGTGTGTGGAGAGAGGACAGTTTAGACATTTTCCTTTTCTACTATTCTCCAGCATTCTACGCCTTACAAAAGTACAGACATTACGCAGCTCATCTATAACCGTAATTCGTTTGTAAAAATGTCATGGTGGTTCTTGATATGTTTAGGTTTTTTCCCTTTGCTTAGTATTTTATAAAAATCGAAATAACCACAAGCTGAAGTCCCACCTAAACTGTAATTTTAATTATAATCAAAGGCGGGGGATGGTTGAACGATGAACGCCTTACCAAAACGAGGCAACATTGTATTTAAAAAAAAAAAATTAATAGCAAGTCTCAAGAACTGTTTACCTGCCTTAAAATTGGGTCACACTGCTCGCGCCAGGCACAAAAAATGCGGCCAACTTAGGAAAACCCTACGATAGCGTGGGTGGTAGAAGTTGTCTGTACATGTGCTACCCGAGGCAGCTGATTGGTTAATGGTGTACCTGTATCTTTCTCTATGAGATACCCTTTGCCCTCTGTTATTTACATTTCTCTGGCGCAAGTATACACCCTCTACTTCTCATGACATGCAACCATTACATTTAAAGGTATCATTTTGCTGTTAAGCTAAATATCATTTTGCTCTGGTGCAGAGAAATCATCACACCGGTCAGTAAACAAACCAAAAACATAACCAAAACAACACGAAATAGAGGTATTAAGAATAAAGACAGGCTAAACAAAACTAACATAAATACAAGGAACGGTATAAATAAAAGCCGAACAGGTTAAATAAAACAATGACGATTTTAGCAGAGTAAATGGGAGAATAACAGGGCACAAAAAACGAAAGATAAAGACATCATTTAAACACAAATGGAAAGACAAAGCCATTGTTAGCAATGCAGGAGTCTTATAAACGGGACAAATGGGAGGACAAAGCCACTATTGACAATGCAGGGGTCTTTTAAATGGGAGGGCAAAGACAGTATAAACACATCTTACTTTACTTAACTGTTAAGTCAACTTTTGGGCGTGGTTGGGAGCTGACGTTTGCGTTCTTGAGTCAAGTGTGTAGCATTGGATGATGTGAGCCCGTGATGTTGTAGGATGTCTGTGATGTTGTAGGATGTCTGTGATGTTGTAAGATGTCTGTGATGTTGTAGGATGTATGTGATGTTGTAGGATGTCTGTGTTGTTGTAGGATGTATGTGATGTCTATCCAACTGCTTCTTGGTCTTCCCCGTGCCCTGAAACCAGATCTTCTACTGTTGTAAGCTGATAAATATAATTTATCGGGTTCCATTCACATGAGATGTCAAACCATTTAATATTTTCTGTCTCTCTTTATACAGGATACAGGATGTAGTTCCTACAATTTTTCGGATGTCATAATCTCTCATACTGTCTCTCCTGGTAAAATTAATGGCTTTTCAAAAGCATCTCAGCTCACATGATGCAATTTTTCTTTCCTGTGCTTTGGTTAGTGACCATGTTTGACACTGATAGCAAGAAGTAGGTAAGAATATACTATTGATGAGCTGACGTTTAGTTTCCATAGTGATATTCGAGTGTGTGAGCCCTATTATAACCGACTAGGTTGAACAGGACGCTCCTCGCCAAAACGAGGCAAATTTTTTTCTTTTTTTTTAAATCTGCAAAATGTAAAACATTCAATGGGTATTATTCGTCATTTTCTGGGTTCGTTAGTATTCGTCATTTTCTGGGTTTACTTCGTCTTCCAGGTTTGCTTCTGGTGTTACTTTGAGCACATAAATGTTGAACAGTAGTGATGGTAGCACACAACCTTGTTGAATTCCTGTGGTTGTATCAAATCCATCAACGAGTCCAACACTGCAAAAATCTTATAAACGGCGCTAATAGAAAGATAAAGACAATATAAACACAGTTAAGATATTAGGAACGACAAAAATGGAAAGGCAAAGTTAGAATTAACAATGCAAAGATCTGATAAATAAGACAGATGGAAAGAAAGACAGTATTAACACCCAAAGGTCTTATAACGACAAGGTTAAAAGAGTCAAATTAAGCACCGTAGACTTCTAATTGTCTTACTATGTCAGCAATAACAACAACAATAGTAACAAAGCCCCACCATTGATTTAAGAAAACAAATTGAGTTTTGTCTCGTTTTGGCACGGTCCGGCGGTTATATTAGGCGCATACCCGAATATAAAAGACCACGTGGTCTGGTTAATTCGCATATATTATTGAGCAATAATACAGAACAGTACAAACAAGTAAGCACAATTAGAAAATGTGTAACACTAAAAAGAAAGACGTCCCGATATAACCGACACTTCAATGCATATGGATAATGGTCGAAAGATGCTTTGCTCAAACATAGCACACACCAAAATTTAAAAAAGGCAGTGGAAACACTGCAAAGATCATATTATCGAAAACACATGGAAAAACAAAGACAACGTAATCAAAATAAATGGACGATGTTGATCACAAAATTACCAAGGCCGCTAAAGATGATATTGAAAGTGACCTAGATGATTTGAAAGAAGTGCACAGCGAACTGCGTTAGTGCAACAGGGCTAAGGGTCACAGCGTCAAAGTGGATTTATATTCAGACCTGTAGCTTACCTTTGCTGTCACCTGTCCTGGATATTCCCTTTTTTGTAAAATGGTTGTTCCCAAGCTTCATTTGAATAAGTTAAAAGTAGTCCCATTGCAGAAACAGCCGTAGGGGGATTGAGTTTAATTTTGAAGTATACGCGTCTCGACAAAGACAATAATTTGCAGTCATCATTAAATGTCGCAGAAAAAAAAAAAGGATTGGTCCGAGATAATCACACTTTTAGATAGAGGGTTAGGGAATAATACAAGAAGCTATGACAAGGTAGTGGCAAGAAATCATCAAAACGCCATACCTTTCATTCATTCATTCATTCATTCATTCATCATTCAATAACTATCAATCAGCTTGTTGTAGAGCATGGCCCTTCAGCACATTCACGCCTGGTCTTCCTGTCTTGTGCCATCAGTTCAAGATCTTTCCATATCTTCTTACCCTCTCTAAGTTTGCCACCAGTTCACATCTCGGTGTGTTTTTGTATCTCCCATTATTTCTCATACCCTAGGATTTCAAAGCTTCCACTGTCTTTAGCGGGATCGCTTTTATTTTCTCAGATGTGTCCTATCCAAAACTCTTTTCCTCACGTCTTGTTTTCGCTTCCTTCTCGAGGCAAAGTTAACGAGTTCAAACCCTGATAACGGCATGCCCCAGTAAACCTAGCTGTAAAGGTTTCTGACTCTGCTCTTGAGTTCGGGAAGGCAAAATCAGCACGGAAGGGGGCCAGCCACCTCACCAAATATAGTAAATTCTCTAACAATTCCCTCCCCAGCGGCAATATCTACTATTGAACTCTTCTTCTTTGGTCCTGTGCCACTGACTGACAAAGCAACCAGTGCCCCGTCACGCCAGGTGGCGTCTTGTAGTGCAACAACTAACTGTCTCTACCGTGCTCTGTCGGCAGCCATCCTTCTTTTGGTGACCCAGTTCTGGTTCATGTTTTGCATAGTCTGCCTCCAAAGTTCTCCGCCAGGTACCGTTCGGTCCGCTCGCTTTCGCTTTCCTTCTGGAGTCCATAGCATGGCAGTTCTGGTGATGGAGTCTGGGAATTTTCTGATGATATGGTCAACCCAGTTCCAACATCTGCCCGCAATGAAATTTATGGGACTACTTTTACCATTACATTATTTCTCATATCCTAGAAATAATCGGGGTCGGAGTGGCTCAGAGGTATGGTGTCCGCCTCGTATTCAACAGGTTCCGGGTTCGAATCCTAGTTGAGGGATTTTAATTTATTTAAATATTTATTTTAGAACCATTGGTCCTAATTACATCATGCGCCCCCCTGGTCTCATGGGTAGTGAGATCGGATGCCAAGCCTACTCAGATAAGGGCGAAAAAATAGGAGGTCCCGTGTGCACGTTAAAAGTTCTACGGCAGTTGGAAACCGTAAAGAGTAGGCCGCTGCCCTGGCAAAATTTACAAATTAGGAAACCAACTCACCACGAAAATATTTATAGAGTGTGTGATTTCTATACATTATATACACACATTGGGATTCTCGCCGGTGCTACGGAGTTCGTGCACTGAGCTGAGATCCTCCGTGTGTGATCTAAGGGAGGAGATCAGAGCACTGATGGAGTTGTCCGTGTGCACTGAAGATAGTCCTTAAAAACCAAACCAAACCAAACCCTAAAAATTCCAGAACAAGGATTTCTGTTAGTTTTCTCATTCAGTTTTCTCTTATTTATTCCATTAAACACAAAGTGTTTGCCTGACTTCTTGTTCTGCTGGTATATGTTCTGTCTGTTCTGTCCATCAATTCTTTATTGGTCATCACGTCATATAATTTAATTCCCTATTCTGCACAAGCACCGGTTTACAAAAGTCTATAACTTCTTGATTGTCATTTTTGTTATTCTCTACATTTCAGAACTTTACATTATGACTGACACGACATTTGAGTTGAAGATTTTAAATTTTTTTTTTTTTAACTTGTATTTAATTCGACGTGAGCGTGTTTTTGGAAGTTTCGTATCTTTGAGACTTTGGTTCACTCGGTTTAAGATTATCCACGAAGTTGATATTTTGCACGCCACCCTCTTTCGTGGTACATTTTAAGCTACCACACTTTGAAGGAACGTCGAGTGACCTGTCCCTGGCTCGCTATAAAAAAATGAGAGCCGAAAAATTCATAGACATTTTATAAGGTTACAGCTGTGATAGGATCACAGAACTTGGTGACGCTGTACACAAAATTGTGAACAGGATCACAGACCTTGACGACGTACACAAAATTGTGAACAGGATCACAGACCTTGATGACGTACACAAAATTGTAAACAGGATCACAGACCTTGATGACGTACACAAAATTGTGAACAGGATCACAGACCTTGATGACGTACACAAAATTGTGAACAGGATCACAGACCTTGATGACGTACACAAAATTGTGAACAGGATCATAGAACTTGGTGACGTTGTACACAAAATTGTAAAATGGATCACAGAACTAGGTGACGTATACACAATTTTGAATGGGTCTACGGAACTTTTCCATTTTTAGTAAATTTTAAAATAACAATGTGTAGCTTAAAACGTCTTTTTCCGTGACTTGTTTAGTTTGATTTGACTTTTTTTTTGACATTCCTTAGTGCAGCGAAAACTCCTGCGTTTATCATTAAAAATTTTTTAAATTAATTCAATACATTTAAAACACCTCAAACGTCCTCAAATGCGCATGCAACCCTGCCTTCTCATAACTCATTACGCTAGAGATATCCACCCCAGAAACGTCTTAAAAAAACTCCACCGAATTTTAGTGATGCGTCATAGGTTGTGGTTGTCTGGCTATTTTTACGAGAAAGATGTTTACATCTCAACTGTACCCAGTAACACTTTAATAGCCGTAGACTCTTAAATCTTAACCACCTACGACGTCTAAAACTGTTAAATGTTACGTTTTTACTGCCATAGCTGTAAATCTGCATCCAAAACGCAGAAAATATATGTACCTGTCTTCGTTTGTTTTTAATAATTAATTTAAGGATTAACACTATCACAGACAACGACGTGGTACGCTTCTTTCATCCCTTCATTGATTCACTTATCCTTTAGCTCCACATCGAGCATAAGCCGTCAAGCCTTCAACAAATGTATACCAAGGTTTTTCCTTATCTTTCTTATCTCTGTCCTTTCTATCACCAGCTATCTTCTTCGTAGCTTTTTCGTCATAACTCTGCTCCTCTAACCCTGGGGTTTTCTGAAAAAAGAACTGCATAGGAACGCTATTAGCAGGTTTATTCAGTGTGTGTCCTATCTCTCTCCCGGGGTTGTGGAGTCGGCCACCAAATTTTCCGAATCCGACTCTTGAAATTTGAGAAGTCTGACTCCCGACTCTGACTACAGTTTTTCACCAGTCATGTGGCATAAAATTCGGAGTCGGTCAGGACATTTTTTTTAACCGATTCCGACTCCAACTCCACTTAAAAAAATAACGACTCCACGACTCCGACTACCGACTTTGACTTCACAGCCCTGCCCTCTCCAGCGGATTCTCATGTCATGTTCCACTGGTTCTTGTCATTCGTTCATTTATAAACTCTCACCCCAAGGAGCATAGGCGTTCTAAAATATAAAGTGTCATCTGCCGAGACATTTCCGTGTCTTCTTGAACCTTTTCATTTCTGGCCCCAGCTCCGTGTGTTTATCACTCTCCGCCTACCTCTCTCATGCTATCAGCAGGTTTCCTTAGTGTGTGTCCTATCCATCGCCAATATCTCTTACTATTTCCTGTTCCGCTGGCACATGTCTGGTTCTTGTCCTACAAGTTCAAACAGAACACCCGTGTGATACACAGGTTCGAAAGTGGAGCAAAAAAATAGTAACATTGTAACCTATCGTATTTCGTATAAGGCGACTAAGGAAGGTGGGATAAATGGTTGGCTACCCATCATGTAGAAGTTACAAGCCATTAAAAAAATGTGATAATTTTCAGAATGAGAACATTCAATGCAGACTCAAATATCATCATCATCATCTTCTTTATCACCATCATCATCATCATCATCATCATCATCATCATCATCATCATCATCATCATCATCTTCTTTATCATCATCATCACCATCATCATCATCACCATCATCATCATCACAATCATCATCACCATCACCATCATCACCATCACCATCATCACCATCATCATCATCACCATCATCATCATCACCATCATTTGTGCTCCTTACAGAGCACGGAGCCAGCACTGAAGTTGGTTCCCTACAGGAAGCATGCTCATGCAGCAGTGGTTTCTGTGGCAATTTGTGTCACATCATCAGGTTGCCAGCGCCATGCACAACCTCATATTAGTCACCTTGTACGACATGCCTGAGCTTGCAATAATCACTTTCTTCAGTGACCTCCGGGAACGAGGCACTTACCTTTCATATGTGCGATAAATTTAAAAACAAAAGGACATATTGATGTGTGTCCGGCTAGGAAAGACAAGCAAATAGTCGCAGGTGTCCCCAAGACCATCGATTCCACGAGAGAAACGGTCAGACAGTATGGTTTTCACAAACCTCCCTAAGGGAGAAACTGTATGGCGATGAGGGAAGCTACAGAAAGACCGCTTACTTTATGAGACACATGGATGTGGCTTCATGAAAGCGGACAGTCAAGACGGAGAAGAAAAATTATAAATCATCTTTCTTCTTCCTCGTTCGCCTTCAGACCTCCACGTTAATGACTCTAATAAAGGCAGTGATCAGCTCAAGGTTCCTATCTCCAAACAGCTTTTCGTGGACAGAAACAGGTTGTTGCCGTATGCAACTCCGTTCTTTGCTGTATGTTGGGAAGGACTGCATCAGATGTTCGGCTGTCAATGAGCTGGTGCCACAGGTGCAGAGATCTGTTGCACCAATTCTGTACTTGTTGTCGTGAAACGACTCTCACCGACTTTTTCTTCTGTCTATTATTTTATTCCTCTAAAAATCTCTATCGTTAGATTGAAAACTTTTTCCCTTCAGTTGACTTTTTCATTCTTATAATGAAAGAGTCTCTCTCTCTAGTCTTAGATTTCACTATTCGCTAGCGAATTCACGTGGCCAAAAGTAATAAATTATTCACTTCGCCAGCGAAAGTCATTCTACGTGAAAGGTGAAAAACAGGCTACGAACAGGAAGTCGACCGTCTGTGTTCACGAACTGGACTCATGTAAAAACAGCCGGCAACGATGAACGCTAGGGCGGGTTGAAACGAAGGTAACTTAATACCTCTGGGACCAAACTAGAATTTGCAACAAGGCCACCCCCATCCCTGCCCGGAACAGCCAGCTGGAATTTTAGGAGGGAATTTTAAGCGGTCATTCTTCTTGTAACCATCGTTCGAAGCAGACGTGAGTTTATGGGCCCTAAGAGTGGGCATTTCTGGTTGCAAATATCCTTAGTGAATTCGTTGAGCAAATCCACCCAGGTTGCGGTTACACAGTACTAACCCAGGTTGCGGTTACACACTACTAACCCAGGTTGCGGTTACACAGTACTAAACCAGGTTGCGGTTACCAGATACCTAAACCAGGTCCAAGGTACAAACCACGGTACGAGTTCATGGTACCAAAGATTACCCACCATACCCTAAAAACCAGGTTACCATACCCAACCATATCCTATCACCCAGTAACCATACCACACATCCCATAAACAGAAGAGGCATTCAGCAGAGGTGACTTACCCCATCCTTATCTGTAATGTGCACTGAGTCCAGGGAAGCAAACTCTGACACTCTCTGAACCCATTAACTGTTATGAGACCAACCTGCTGGGGCAGACCAAACCAAGAGAGTCCGAACCAAAATCATCTCCGCAGCTACTACAGTCCTTGAGGAGATGAGTATTAACACCTACCAGCAACACTACCATAGAAAAGATCTCTGGTCCAAGTGATGACCAAACTAGTTGTTTTTTTTTTAAACAGTAGAGCTAAACTCTTTTTTTCATATTTATATGTATAATAAGAAATGTAAGATTATATACCCTTTTATCCAACTTTACATAACAGAGTCTGTTGTTATTTTTCTTGTTAACTTTATTTGGGTTGTATTTTGTTTTAAATATAATCTACACCCTGGGGGCTCAGCCATAATTCAATTAACTTCTATTGGGTCGGGATATTTTAAATGTGGCTGGACACCAAATCTCTTTCTCAACCTTATGTGCTTTACACAGTCCTTTTGTAGGATTCCTGAGGAAGAATTTATCGTCCAGAAAATATCCTGTTTAGGTACCAGAATTCTCTTTTAAGTAAATTTCTAGTACACTATTTCCCGAGGAGAGGCAGTTTCTTCAAACTCGGAAGCTATCAATAAGACATTATTATCTTTATCCTTCCATTCCATCCAAGCTGTCCTATCTCCTCAAAACACCTCGCGACACTTGTGGTATAGATGGTATCTCAATGACGAACTCAGCCAGTAAAACTGCATGAAATACAACTATAGTAGATCAAGATCTTAGCACTGGGTCAAGAAATAGTCTCAGATCGTAGAAAACATGTAACCCATAATACTACTTGGCTAAGTGAGACGTTCTGTAACTACTTACTTACTTACTTAGTCGTTCCTTTTCTATATTGAGTATAGAGATTTGCCAGAGAGAACGCCATACAGTCTTTCTCCTGCCCTGGTTTCAATCTAGTCCTCGGTCTTTCAGGAATGGTCTAAATTCGCCCTCTCAGATAACTCTGGGTCGTCCTGTAGGTCTGGGTCCCTGGCTCTTAGTTTTCAATATTTGAAGTGGTAGCCGATCTTCTTCTATTCTAGTCCTGTAACTAACAATGATAAAATCATGTTAGATTTTCAGGAAAATACGAAAAAAAAAAACGCGCCTTGCACCGTGAAAACTAAACTAAACTGAGCACCCATTAACAGAGCACACAGGCGTTTCAGTTTGTTTCGTGGTGCAATGACCATTGACATTAAGTCATAATAAATTTGACTATAAAAATTCAATGAAGGTGACATGGAGTTGAAAGGAATTAGATGACGTCAGCAGAATTAGTGCCGCCATAGGATAATGCATCAGCAAGAGCACACCATAATTATTTCCGGTCATAATTTGGCGGGTTACTTGCTCGTAAGCATTTTAAAAATATTGCGCAGTCTTATTAGTTCGTTGAAGATACTTTTATTCCCCCCCCCTTTCCCCTTTTTCCATTCTTAGTTAGGCATGATAAAACTATTCTTCAAGGCTTTGAACGAGGAGAGTGATTGTTTTAAAGTACATCTGTGGTAGATTGGCAGAGCTCACTGAAGTAAAAGTGAGAGAAGGCATGTTTTTAGGCCCTGACATTAGAAACATTTGTTCAGATCCTCACTTTGAAAGTAATATGAATGTTCTGAAAAAATAAGCATTAAGATCTTTTAAAAATGTTATCATGTCTTGTCTTGTCTTTCGATCCACCATCATAGAGCGTTAGCTCTTGGTGACAAAAATGCTATAAAAAAAAATCTGCGAAATAAGAAGAATCCAGGTTTTTTAAAAGAAGTGTAAATAACATGATAATGCACATTCACATCTGGATTATATTACCGAAAACATCGGTGCATATTGTGAAGAGCATGCTGTGAGATTCCACACAAATGTGAGGGAAGTGGAGAAGAAGTATCATGGAAGGTGAATTATGACTATACTTGCTGACTACCCAAGAATTTGCACATTGAAGAAAGGCAACAAGGCGTAGTTTCCGGGACAAAGGAAAACAGAAAGTTACAGCGTTTCCACGACAACGAGTATTTAAATGTAATTGTTAATGTTAATTATAAATTTTGTAATGGGATGTTATAATCCTAGTTCCTTTGTGTCTTGAATATTTACAACTTTGAAACATATATGTTTAGATATCTTACATTATACCGTCATTTATAACGCATATGAATAATTGATTATCTTATTTGTCAAATATCTAGTTATGAGATGGAATGTAGCCGTGTATACCGTGCTTTATTCAGAGAACAGACTATATTCTAACAAGACGAGAAGAAGCACAGACCACCCCATAATTTTATATTTTATGAGAAACAGAAAATAATAAATTATAGTGTCACATATTTAGGACAGAGTCGCTTCCACACGCCATTTCTAATAATTGGGTGATTTCCCCTGACCAATCGGATAGCTCAGATTTACCCCGGGGAATATAGAACAGGACGCCATCTGGCAGTCAGAATGAAGGAGCGAAACTGAATAGGACGTGTCTAGTCCAGCTCTACATATTCCTTAGTTTGAGTAAATCAACTGCAACATTTATTTTAAAATGTGTATTTCAGGACATTGAGTGGTTTTGTATTCCTTACTTGCGTAAGTAGTAACTATCATTCAACGCATATTTGAATAGAGCTTCCAACTCTGGTTGCAGCAGAACTAGGTTCGAAGATTGAGTCAATTTGCAAAACTAGTCTTACACATAAAACCATGCTGAGCTGAAAATACCCTTGTGTTGGAAAATATTTAACTCAAGGAATACCTAAGATAATAAAGAAATCAAAGGACTAATCTGAAGGAATGAGAATATGTCGTCGAACCCAAAATAAGACGTTAGGCCTAACCTAAAGGAAGAAAACGGTGGAAAGAAAAAGTTCGCCATCTTTGACAAATTGAGTAGGCTTATGAGATAAAGATGCAAAAGGGATTTTTGCATCGATGAAAGCATCTGATGATATGTTAAAACTTTATTGTGCTTATTATTGTAAAAACGTTCTGAATTCCAGACGTTTGTTGAAATTTGACTTCATACTGTAAGACATTAAAAGATTTGTTTGAAATAGAACGCTGTTGCAAAAGTGAATTTCTACAGTTTGAGATTTAGCTAAGAAATCTATCCATCTCAGTTAAATTTGCTACATCAACACCTAAGAGAAGAAAATCGAACCTGGTGACCCAATCTTACAAAGGAGAGGAAAAAATATCTCTAGCGGTCAAGGCTAGTTAACCAAACCTACTCTCTATAAAATAAACTGTAAACCCTGCATACCCCGACACTGCCACACGTATGGTAAAATGATGCCGTGACCACTTCTCTTTAAAAAGCAAAAACCCACCACTATAAGTCAAACAGAAAATAGCTAAGATGGATCAATTAATGGAAGATTTCCAGCAACTTGGGGTAGAACAGCAGCAGCAACAGGAAAACAGATTCGCTCAAGCACAACCACTGCAGCCCCAGGACAGACAAAATATGGAAGGACCAACAATGATAGCGCTACAGCGCCTTACCGAGAACTTACAAAAGAATAGCGATTATGCAAAATTTTCACAAGTCAGGTCCATAGTACACCCATTCGATGGAGACAAGAAGAAATTCAGGAGATGGTTGGCCGACATAGAAAAATTTGCGGCAATAGCGGAGGCAACAACTGACGAAGAGAAGAAGAAAATCGCTCTGTTAGGTTCTGATTCGTACGTGACTGATTTTTTAAGAAGGAGGTCCCAGCAGTACCCCACAGAAACCTACGAGTCCCTAAAAAAAGAGCTCACCCAGAGATATGGGGAAATAATAGACAAAATGCATGCTTGGTCAGTACTTAGACAAATGAAACAGGAAAGGGATGAATCAGTACAACTTTATGGTGATAGATTCCTCAATATGGCAGAAGAGGCGTTTTGCGGAGAAATCCCTACCACACCTGATGTAGAAATACAGTTAGTGGGGATATTTGCCGATAGCCTTAGAGCGGAAAATATCAGAAGACATCTTATTAGAAAAGACACCAAGACCATTGCTGAAACAATCCAAGCAGCAATACAAGAGGAAAATCTTCACCGAAGGTTCCAACAAAGAGCAGGTAGGGAACCCCGACCAGAATATAGGGACTATAATGAGCATGAGCCTATGGAAGTTGACCATGCCAGGAGGCAATGGACTCGCCCACGACAACGAGATGATAGGCCTCGCAATTATAGACCCCCCACACAGAGGCAAAACGACGTCAATAATGTCAATACAAACGGATGCTTCACATGCGGTAGGCTCGGACATGGTTACAAGTCCTGTAGAGCAAATTACAATAATGCACCATTCAGAAGAGGAGGTTATCAACCACAACAACCCGCACCACCCCCACGTGATTACACCAGAAATCGGTATACCAGAGGCACACCTCAACCCCTCATGCATCAGGGAAACGGCCGCGCCACTCACTAAACAGGACCGTTAGTGAGGGCAACAATCACAGAAAATGGTCCAAAACAAAAGAAACAACACAGAACAGAAATTGTCAAGTGGGTCCATCCAAAAAAAATACATTATGAAGAAATGCTGCATGATGGAACTAAAATACATCCGGACCCCAGTTCCTGCATCATGGCTATACAGGGCCAACAATATAGAGCACTGGTAGATACAGGAGCATCCATTAGTCTTATTAGGTTCCAGCTCTTCAAGAAGATCCAACATTTAGTACGATTTCAACAGTCCAAAACACACCTAGCCTCAGTCACGGGACAAAGACTAAATTCAGTTGGGACAGCATGGGTAAAATTCTCTTTAGGTGAAACAAATTTTGAACACCCATTTGTCATTACTAAAGGAATGTCTAGAAATCTTATCCTAGGGAGGGATTTTTTTAACAAACACAAAGTTCGAATATACTATGACCTCCAGAAAATCAAAGTCAACAATACATACATAGATCTCCAGGACGATATCCACATAGCGTCTTTGGTAAGGCTGACAGCTCCCATAACGGTGGCCCCAAACTCCCTGGTCATAGCAAAAGGCAGAGTAAAAAATTCTGAGTACATAACACCAGGTCAATCAATTCAAATACAGCCCCTAGCAGAAGAAAGCATTATTGATGACCCATTGTTGCAAATTACAGAGGGAATCGCTGAAGTCTCGAAGTCCAGAGATTTCCCCATCATGATATTGAATATGTCAGGAAAAACTACCACCATAAATAGAGGCACAATTGTAGCACAAGTGGATACGTCAACAATAAGACAGACTAAAACCAATAGAGACCATTCACAAATTGTCAACCACTCCCACTGGACATAGTGCACGAAATCGCAGTACAAATAACCATGGTACACGAAAGGTAAACAGTTATAAGTCATATGCAGAAAATGGCAGAGATACCAGTCACAGTTATGTTACACCACAGCATACCCCACCCAGACTGCAGAAACAAACCAGTCCATGTATAAGAAGGAGAGAAATAAGGCAGCCACGGTATGAGAATGACTATAATTACTCATTCTTGCGCCCCAGCACACCACGAGAAAAGATGAAGTGCTGTATATCACAGAGTGACAGAGAAACAGAGATTGTCTTGCCAGGAGGATATCCGAAGCGACAAGACAGAGATACATGTCCCATGGAGTATCAATATAACTCAAAAACAGGTGGATATGATAAAGTCCCAAAACCAATTGAATGTTCCGAAGAAAAGGAAGAATTCTTATATGACTCCACCACAGGAGGATACTATAGCAGCAAAGTTGGAAACAGAAAGAATGAAAAATTTTCGCCCAGGGAAAGAAGACAGCCCTATAGCACAAATGGAAGAAATACAGTAACGTACGCGGATAAGCGCAGTTACGGCAGAAATAATCAGAAACAATGGCAAAATAACGACTACCCCAGAAATAATACTAGAAACGTATATACAGTAAATGCAGTGACAAATGGAAATGCACACAGCACATGGCAGAGGAAACAATACCAAGCACAGCCCAATGAACGGCAAAGAAATACGCAAAAGAAAACCACATACCAAGAGCAGATATTTTCACAAGATGCAAGAAAAATGTCCCAAGATTATGGGAATGAAACGGAGGCATCAAGACAGACCAGAGATATCATAGCAGATCATAAATACAGAGAGAGAATAGCTCAGTTACTTGCAACCCTGAATGCCACAGAAGATAATAAGCAACGTTTGAAAACGTTTGTAGAAAAGCACCAGGATGTATTCGCACTCAATGACATGGAATTAGGCAGAACTAACACTGTCACAATGGACATTCAAACAACCACAGAGGAGCCAATACATATGAAACCCTATCATACGCCCTTGAAAAACAGAGAACTCGTGGAAAGGTCTATAAATGAAATGCTACAGGCAGGAATCATTGAAAGATCCAGATCCCAATGGTCCTCCCCCATCGTTATCGTAACGAAGAAAGATGGGTCCAGTCGCTTTTGCTGCGATTACCGAGCCCTGAACAAAATCACAAAAGTCATTTCCTACCCCCTCCCCAGGATAGACGATCTACTTGCGACGTTAGGAAAGTCTACATACTTTACCACACTTGATGCAAGGTCAGGCTTTTGGTGCATCCCCATGACACCTGAGGCAAAACAGAAATCCACATTCTGTTCCCATATCGGAAGTTTTTTTTTGGAATGTTATGCCATTTGGTCTAAAAGGATCACCAGCAACATATATGTCACTCATGGATGAAGTGTTAAAGGGTCTACATCCATTTGCCCTGGCATACATAGACGATATCCTGATACATACCGCAGGCACGATGGAAGACCACCTCCGCAAAGTTGAAACAGTTTTTGATAGACTCAGACATCACCAAATAAAGTTAAAACTGTCCAAGTGTGAATTTCTAAAGACAGAAACCAAATATTTAGGCTTTGTTATCAATAGAGATGGCATCAGACCTGATGAAGATAAAGTCAAAGCCATAAGAGAAATGCCTAGCCCCAAGACGGTCAGACAAACACGCTCCTTTATCGGTTCCGTAGGATACTATAGACGCCATATCATACATTTCTCACAAGCAGCTGAGCCATTGATAGCCCTTACCCGCAAGTATGCACGATTTAGATGGACAGAAGAGTGCCAGAAATCGTTTGAATATCTCAAAAATGCCCTAACCGCCATTCCGCTTCTGGGACATCCAGACATTTCTCAGCCCATGATATTGTACACCGATGCCTCGAATAACGCAATTGGTGCATGTTTGGTACAACCAGTACTAGAAGATGAAACACCCATACTACCAGACATCCCCAATGTGAAACCCATTGCATTCCTATCCCACGCATTGTCAAAGTCACAAAAACGGTGGACCACCATTGAGAAAGAAGCATACGCCATTCACTATGCAGTACAGAAATTAGACTTTTATGTGAGAGGGACGAAACTCACTATTAGAACTGATCACCAGCCTTTGGTTAACTGGCTCACCAAAACACAGGAACAGCCTAAGAAGTTACAGACATGGGCAATGAATTTACAGTCCTATGACACCACTATCGAACATATCCCTGGCAGATTGAACATCTGTGCAGATCTCCTATCCAGAATCAAATATGATGATGAAACCGAAGTGAAAACAATTAGAGTCAAAAATGATGGCACATCCTCAGAGATTGACGATAATGCTAAAGAAATTAACGAAATTACTTCACCAGGTCGAAGAAGTACCTCAGATTCTGCCACACAAGTAGAAGAAGAAAGTCAAGATATGCTTGACATGAGGTTAGAACAAGCGAAAGATGCAGAAATTGTTAAGCTGCTCACATACGTGAAGGAAAACCCAACAAAAAGTAAAGATTTTACAGTACACCCAACGGATGGAGCTCTATACTATATTGATAGTAAACAAGAAGGGACACTAAGAAAAGTCATTCCAGCACATCTAGTCCCAGAAGTATTGCTACAGTTTCATGATAACAACGGGCACATGGGAAGAGACAAAACAATTGATGTCATAAAGAAAAGGTATTATTGGCAAACTTTCTACAAAGACATTACAGAATATGTAGCCACCTGTAGAACATGTAAATTGAGAAACATGAAGCCACATTTAATTCCTCTTCAAGAAATGCAACCTTCCCATTATCCCATGCAAACAGTAAGCATTGACTTATCAGGTCCTTACCCACTCACCCAATCAGGCAACAAATACCTCCTGCACATAGTTGACCAATACTCTGTTTGGCCAGAAAGTTACCCACTCAGTGATGCCACATCGCAGTCCATCACGCAAATTTTTTTACAAGAATTCATTCCCAGGCATGGCTGTCCAAAACGAATCATTTCAGACAACGGTAAACAGTTTATCGGTAACCCATTTAAAGCCACCTTACACCAGCTGAATATCGAACATACCACAACCACCTATTATTGCCCAAATGCAAATGGCAGAAATGAACGCATGCACGCCACCCTACATGATATTATTAGCAAATATATCAAGGGGAACCACCAATACTGGGACCTATACATTAACCAAGCTCTTGAAGCCATCCGAGTAAACGTGAACGATACCACAGGAATGTCACCCTTTTTCATGCTATACGGAAGAGAACCAAACTTTCCGTTAGACAACCTACTTCGCCCACAAAGAAAATACATGGGAGAAGATCCCGTCGAAATAATCCTTCAAGAAAAGTATAAAGCTCACCAGATTGCACAAAGAAATACGCAGAAGGCATTTCACAAGAAACAGAAACAACATGATAAATCAGCCAAGCTACCAACGTACAAAATAGGAGACAAAGTATACTACAAGAAACATGTACGCAGTTCAAAATTCGATGACCGATGGTTGGATGGCTACAAAATCATGAAACAAACTACGCCTGTAAACTTCATTATCTGGAATGAAGAGAAACACCACCAAACAAAAGCTCACGTAAAACAACTCAAAATTGATAATCACCGGCCCATTCCGCCTCTGACGACAAATACAAGACCAGTCAGAAAGGCCACCCTAAATTATAATCCATCCAGTACAGATTCGTCTGACATATCAGAGTCAGAGACGACAGACTCTGAATTTTACCAAGACGACCGCATACCCAGACCACCCACCGATGCACTACATCGAGCAAGACAACAACGAGACTCGTCCGAAAGCGAAGAAGATATCCCACCACTTGAATTGCGTAATCGACTCCAAGACAGAGACCTGCGCATTAGAAATGAAGAAATAATGCCTCAGACGTCACACGATGACAACAACCAAATACCTTTTATTCACACTCAAACTTACTCCCGCAGTGAAAAATCGTCAGCTGATACCTATCACACCCCCAGTTCAGGCAGTTCCAGTTGGAATACCAGCGAAGGACAAACACTGCTATACCACAAGAACAAGATTGCTCGTTCAGAACAATCAGATCCTGAAGAAACGATACCCAAGCAGATTGTTGAACCATATACCAGCAATCTGTATGAAGACGAAACGCAACAAGAAATGCGAAATTACAGTGTCAACCCCGGCACAGCTTTGTCAGACCCCAACGAACAGAATGACAGAGAAATGGTAGAATTATACGAACAAGAAACAGACATTGATACAGCTAGTTCCATTGAAACCAGTGATGCGGATAGTACATTATTTGTACCAGTCAGCTCCAGCGTCAAACGCGCCTATAAAACAGAATCTGATGACTCAATCCCTAGCAACAAAATTCCGCGTATACAGCACAACTATATCAGACGAAAGATTCTGAAGAAACGCTATCGAGTGCCCAAACCAAGCCGAGAAGTGTTAGCCTCATCTCAACTAGTCAAAAACAACAGTGTGCAAATTACTGTGCCCATAGTAACCACCGCACACGTTCAGCACAACCAGGTCAGAAGAAAAATCAAGGCGAAACATATACCTGCCTCAAAACCAACAGATGTTCCAGCCATACAAACCCCAACCACAGTGAAACCATCACCGCAATCAAATGATGTTAAGCCATCACCGCATTCGCCAATGTCCTCAGAGCCCCAACAATCAGCAAATGCAGTGTCACCCACAGTTACTCAGTATGATTCTCGCCTAAGCAGTCGGGACATTGCAAGGTTAGAGATGGCAGAGAAACTGAAGGAACTACTAAAGCTTTGCTGAGACACGCCCCTCGAGTCTTCAATGTACATGCCATCCCATGTACGGTCAACGCATATGTGAAAAAACCTTTTTAACAATGTACTAACTTTCACATGTACTATATTTTCAGTTTTGACAGTTCAAATGACTTGCTTCCAGACTAAGATGTCAAAGCCCCACGGAGAAACTTTTTTCCAGCCTTAAAATACTGATACATCAAGACCAATCAAGGCCAGCCCACGGAGGATTTTCATTAGATAGCATAGTGTTGTGAAATAAAAATAACAAAACAATTGATAACACACGGTGTTACGAGTTTACAGACACCCTCATTTAGTTACAGACATTTTCTTAATATTTAGAATGTTACACAACCGTACCTATAACACATGTGTCATACTATTCTGTTGTAACATTCATCTCCACTTTTGTAACTGATCATATTCCACGCTCCATTCACCAGCATTTTCATGCAGACACTTTACACCAGTATTTTTTCTTACCCCATACTAATATTTCTTTGATCTATAATATGCTAAACTCCTTTATATCTATCACCTTGATCAATCATACTGTTCCTACTATAACATCTGTTAACAGCATATAACTCATACCCAAAACTAGTATTGCATGTTATGCTATTTTTCTCCACAGGATTATTTATTTTTCCTATGTATATTATTATTTTAGACCCAGATGTATATTAGTACTGTCAAGAATTTTAAACATTCTCCTAAAGAGATTCCATATCCCAACCTTGACTCTCTATAGTAAGATTTTCTTCACCCCACTGGTACAACATCTTTAACTTACTATTTTTCCATTCCACTATATTGAGACGACATTCTAGACTTGTGATTTTTTTTCAATCCCAATCATATTCATTCCTTGGAATTACAATCATGTTGTAATCAGGAGATCCTTGATGTACCCTTTCCTCGCCACTTATTGACAACAGATACTGCTACAACATTCATTCTATTCTAACCTAAACTATTACTTGCAGCCCTATTGGTTAGGATTTACTATTAGAAATGTTGATAGTATATCTAGTGTTTAGTGAATTGATTTTTATCATTCTTTAGTACTTGTGATACAAACATAAAAAAAAAAAAAAAAAATGGAAAAGAGACAAAAGACATAAAAGAAAAAATGAAAAGAAAAATGAAAAGAAGAGAAAACATTCTATAGGATTGCTATATGTTTATATGCCACCCTCACACATTTTGATGATGATAAGCCAATATTGTAAAACATTGACTGCCCTGAAGTTGGCAGCTGAAGAAGAAAATAAATAAATCACCCTATGCCAGTCATACACCCCACCAGCATGATCTCTGATACTCCAACAATATTTTGTTGATACTGCATATCACAAGTACCCCAATGACATTTGCGCATGCTGATTTTCTGCAAATGAAGAATCCCTTGAGAGCATTAGTATATGCTAACCCCAGATTGAACAAATTGCACCTATTTGTTGATGATGCCTTTGCCCATGTTAAAGAAATAGCATTTGCACATGCTGACCTAGCAAATGAAATACCCCTTTACAGCATTTGTATATGCTGAACCCACATTGAACACCCCATTACTGGATGATAACCACTAATGACACATGAGATGAAGAAGCAACTGGTTATGTATGATGAAAATGCCATTTTATATTAAGGTGAAACTTTATGTTGTCACAACTGAGATTTTGTTGTAATGTTTATGCACAAAATCCCCCACATTAACATTGGAGGAATAATCTTAGTCTTTCGTGGTTACGAGATAAGACAAAGAGATAATGGAATATTTTATGAATACCATGGACATGGAACAAATCAGAGCAGATGATTGTTACACATATGAGGACCATATTTGAAGTCATTATTGAAGGATTATCAGTAGACAAGGACCAATAGATTATGATAATCCTATGGAACCACAGGTACTAAGGACACAAAATGGAGATTAAATAATGGGAAAAAAAATAATGACTGAATAATTGCTACGCCCAGAGGTAAAGGAAATAGAGATACATCCGCATTTTTGGAGAAATCTTTTTTTGATTTTTGCTCATTGCCTTTGTAATATGAACATGGTTGTATAACAAATGACTATTCCTTATCACGAATTACAGAATGTTGTAAGATGGTTGAAATAAATTGACAATTTACTATACTCATAATATACCCAGAATTACAAGAGAGAAAAAAAATACATGGTTGATGAAATTGGACGTACTGAGATTCTGCTCACCCCGAGGATATTGGATAAAAAATAATGTTATCCCAAGGACAGACATGTCACAGATATATCATGGAGATATTATGACAAAAAAAAAAAAAAAAAGAATACCTAGATTGGAAATGCAGCAAACTTGGTCAAGGACACCATGAAATAGACCCCGCCCCACACTTAAGATAACTGACGGATGAGATTTTTGAATTATAAGTACCATAAGTCACCCATCTGGCTGTAGTCAGCGGATGTTACAGGCACCACATAACTCTGACTAACCCTCGACCTGCGAAGGCAGAGTTGGTGTCGAAATATTGCACATATGTAAAAAGACATGTTTTTGTTCATGTTTTGGTAAAGTTTAGACATTTGTATAAATGGTTCCATAAATGATTAGTTGATATATTGTTGATAAATATTCGCAGATATAGTACATGGACAATTAATAAGGATGTATTTCCAGTACAGAATAAGAGGAATAGGAAGGATCCACATTTTAAATATTGGAGCACCATGAGCGATGAATTGGACTTATAAAGAAAATGGAAATGGTACACTGTATGCAAGGATAACCAGAAATAATATGGATAAATAGTAGTCAGAGTGCCAGGAACTTTGTCTTACGAGAATATTGTAGATTCCTCACGATCAATTGATTATTTTCTTCCTTTCTATGTCACAATTTTTGAGTGATGACCCCAACATTTTTTTCATCTCATATTGTCACAAGTTCTTACATCTCAGTTGATTGTTCCATAAATAATTGTTTGATGTGTTTTTGAAAAATGTATTGCTAGATAAGGTACATAGGGAGTTACTAAGGATGAATTCTCAAGATAACAGGAGGACTAGAATGGATACAATGATATTGGAACACCATAAATGATACATTGGTGTTATACAAAAAAAAAAAAAAGGAGACAAATATAAACTGTATACAAGGATGCCTTGAGAGTGACAACATGGATACGTATTGTCAAGAGTATAAGCAGTTGTCTTAACAGAGAAAATAAAGTAATACGGAACCCAATGTAGAAAATTCATGATGATTTGAAACTATATTTTCCTTTTCCCTTATATTTCATAATATGATAGTAACACATTCGTCTGTTGGTTGCTGAATAATTAGATGTTTGAAAATTGATGTATGGCAAGTCAAAGAAGATCTTTTAAAAAAAAAATATATATATATATAAAATAATATTTCTAGGACAGAGTTCACAGAAAAAAAATACTGTGTTGACAGAAAAGAAGGAATGATTAGAAATAACTGACTAATGGACAGGATCACCACCAGACGTACGGATATTAGAGACAGACATCACATAGTTTAAAAAAAAAAAAAGGAATGTAATATAGAACATTTTTTCTACAGTGACGGACTTAGAACGAATTTATACACTTACCATTTGGAAAATGTCAATAACAAGGAAACATACAAATAAATAAATAAGGATAAGCCATGAGGTTTTAATGCTTTTATTGTGAAAAATGATTACTTATAAAAATGATGCTAGTTATATTATCGTCTGATAAATATGCATATTATGTCTAGAGATGTTTTCTACATGTAATAATGAGCAAGTGGCTCATTCACTGAAAAAAAAAAAGAGAACATGATGAGTACCCATGAGAACATTGGCTATTTTATGAAAGTGGATTGCCATTACCATAGGAATTGGAGATCCTGGACATTACTAAGGATATTGCAGAGTACTTGGAAAATAAAATAAATAAGTACGCCACGAAAAAAAAAAAAAAAAAAAAGATTTTTTTAAGTCTTGCAGACTTATATATGGAGCAAATAACAGGAACAGAAAAGAGATAACACCCCCCACCATATCCAAGAGAATGTAATCAACTATATTTTGAATGAAATGTAATAGATTATGATAATGCAGCCAAGTTCTGCAAATAAGATATTTTATTGTTCATTTCCCAGTGTTGCCACTCGTCACATTTTTTGGTGATGACCTTATGATTGTTTTTAGGATTTTGTCGGGCACTGTTGCCAATTGGTAAATTTGGTTGAAATAGGTATTGATGTGAAAGATAGTTTGCAATTTTTTGGAGATGATGTCCATCTATAAGGCCCCTTTATAGACGACAGTCCCATATAGACATAGGAGCTCAGATGTAGGAATTTCGTTAAATTTTTCCGAATTATTTTTGGACTTAGAAAAATTTTTTTTGAACTTTAAATTTTTCTGAAAATTTTTTTTGAACTTAGGAATTTTGGGGATATTTTTTGTTATTGATAGTACTCAAATGTCTCCCTACGGGATACATTTGCAGGGCCCCGAGATCTGTATGTAGCCGTGTATACCGTGCTTTATTCAGAGAACAGACTATATTCTAACAAGACGAGAAGAAGCACAGACCACCCCATAATTTTATATTTTATGAGAAACAGAAAATAATAAATTATAGTGTCACATATTTAGGACAGAGTCGCTTCCACACGCCATTTCTAATAATTGGGTGATTTCCCCTGACCAATCGGATAGCTCAGATTTACCCCGGGGAATATAGAACAGGACGCCATCTGGCAGTCAGAATGAAGGAGCGAAACTGAATAGGACGTGTCTAGTCCAGCTCTACATATTCCTTAGTTTGAGTAAATCAACTGCAACATTTATTTTAAAATGTGTATTTCAGGACATTGAGTGGTTTTGTATTCCTTACTTGCGTAAGTAGTAACTATCATTCAACGCATATTTGAATAGAGCTTCCAACTCTGGTTGCAGCAGAACTAGGTTCGAAGATTGAGTCAATTTGCAAAACTAGTCTTACACATAAAACCATGCTGAGCTGAAAATACCCTTGTGTTGGAAAATATTTAACTCAAGGAATACCTAAGATAATAAAGAAATCAAAGGACTAATCGGAAGGAATGAGAATATGTCGTCGAACCCAAAATAAGACGTTAGGCCTAACCTAAAGGAAGAAAACGGTGGAAAGAAAAAGTTCGCCATCTTTGACAAATTGAGTAGGCCTATGAGATAAAGATGCAAAAGGGATTTTTGCATCGATGAAAGCATCTGATGATATGTTAAAACTTTATTGTGCTTATTATTGTAAAAACGTTCTGAATTCCAGACTTTTGTTGAAATTTGACTTCATACTGTAAGACATTAAAAGATTTGTTTGAAATAGAACGCTGTTGCAAAAGTGAATTTCTACAGTTTGAGATTTAGCTAAGAAATCTATCCATCTCAGTTAAATTTGCTACATCAACACCTAAGAGAAGAAAATCGAACCTGGTGACCCAATCTTACAAAGGAGAGGAAAAAATATCTCTAGCGGTCAAGGCTAGTTAACCAAACCTACTCTCTATAAAATAAACTGTAAACCCTGCATACCCCGACACTGCCACAATTCCACGGTGCAGTTTTCGAATTTCCCATAGTTTCCCGAAAAAGCTGGCGGGTATTTTCCATTGTTCATTACAGACAGTTTCACTTAGACAATAGGAATATGATGATTGATGAACATACTTTAGGATATACGTACGATTAGGATCAAATGGTAGAAAGTCGTTTAAGAAAAGTTGAAACTGTATTTGCTAGTTTTTTTTGGTTTGTTTTTTAAAATTGTACTTATAGATGTCTAGAATATTCCGGTGTCCGCTAAACCCCTGAAGGACAGACAACGTTTGTGTAGATGGGAGTCTTTTGCGGACAAGTCCTTGTCAGGGCTTCATCATGCTAGCAGATGATAGGTACTGTTAGCCCTGATCAGGGCTTAGTATCTAACGCTGTGCATAATTTAACGGAGTTCACTATTTTTTTTAAAATGGCAAATTGCGCCCTAATATAACCAAGAGACTTAAGTCTGGGTTGAAAGATACGTATCTCGCCACAAAAGGCTAAACCCGCAAGGAAAATAACCTGAATGTTTGTAGCAGTACCGAATCAAACATGAATGAAAGCTCTGCTGTAAAAAAAACATATTTATTAAAGGAATATAGTTTTGTTTGCTTCAGACGCTGTATTCAGGGTGTTGTGATTGCGTCAGTTCTGGAATGAGCGAATGTTACGTTTATTTCCCTCTTCTCCTCCTCCCACCCAACTTCTCTCCTCTCAATAGCTAGTGGTGTAATGATAAAGATGTCAAATGCTGTTGTAACGTTAGACGCCTGTAGTGGCATGTGTCGGAGCACGGGTTGTTTGTTGATAGAACTGTTGTATACATTAATGGTTGCTCATGATGTTTACGTGTGGGGAACAAATTGAGTTAATATGACGACAGCGGTACTGGTGTTATTTTGAGAATGTGTGGCTGTTGTAGATTCCGCTACTACCGATATATCCTGCGCTTTCTTCTTTATATATCTGTATATATTTTTTGCCTAGAAGCGTGTTGCAATGTTGTAGCTATGTTGCAGCTATGTTGTAGCTATGTTGCAGCTATGTTGTAGCTATGTTGCAGCTATGTTGTAGCTATGTTGCAGCTATGTTGTAGCTATGTTGCAGCTATGTTGTAGCTATGTTGCAGCTATGTTGCAGCTATGTTGCAGTTTCTGTCCGTTCTATTATGATATCAAAACTTCATTCTCATTATTGTCCTTATACTGTTTTTGCTGCATTAAGCTTCCTGTGTCCTTCCGTGAAATACTTACTGTGAGATTTTTAAGAGATATAGTTTCCTTCAAACATAGTGGCGTCACGCTCCAGTCTACCCGTCTGTAAATGGGTACCTGACTCTGCTCTTGCGTTAGGGAAAGCAAAGGCAGCCAGGAAGGGAACTAGTCACCCTATCTGTCGAAGCTGGACCTAGTATAGTGAAGTCTAACACTTCGCTTCCTGTCACGGGATTGCCTCCCCTTGCTTTGCCATAGTGGCCCACTAATGGTCACAACGCAAGCGTATCTAAAAGTAGGTCGTCGAAGGTATCTATCTTCGCGCGCAAGATTACTCTTGGCAAAGATGTAGATAGAAGATGAATGGCGTTTCTACCTCAGGGGAGCCTTCACAGGATATTCCCAGAAGTCAAGAACAAACGCTGCTTAAGGGCTCAGCAACTTTGTTAACTTATTATCTGGCCCGTCGCTTATTGTGAAAGGTTTATGCAATGGTTCTGGCAGGTCGAGCCCCCAGTTGGAGTAATCCAACGAATGCCCTCTTATAAGTAATGGCTCTCTCTCTCTCTCTCTCTCTCTCTCTCTCTATATATATATATATATATATATATATATATATATATATATATATATATATATGTGTGTGTGTGTGTGTGTGTATTTATCAAGAAAAACTGGCTCATACTTTTGCTTTCGTGCATATAAACTGGGTCAACAATTATTGTTAAGTGTAAAATAACATACAACAAATTTAATAGTCAATTAGTTCAACAAGTTAAAATAAGGATTAAATGGGGTGAAAGTTGTATTAAATTTTTCCTCATTGAGGTTTTGGTAGGGCGGTAATAATGTCCGTATTTTTTGCTGTAGCCTGTTACACAAAACTTAGCTCCAAATGAATCCTGCAGCCGTGGTTTTCGTCACTTCTTGGTGATGAGGGCACTTCTTCGCTCAATTCGTCCACTGTAGGCTGTTGGTGGTGATACTCTTTTCTCACACTAGTGATGTAGGAACTTCAGTACTTAAGTCTGATTTCTTGTAACCACGAACTGTGACAAATAGATAGAAACCAATGCCTTCTGCTGAGTACATTTGTTCTCCGCAAACTAACAGGCCCATTGTCATGCGCTCCCCCCACCAATGTTAACCTCTCAAAATAATTTAACTCAGGGAATATGATGAAAATTCACCAATATCCTTCTGGGTATTAACTAGGAAATTGCGTCTGGACCAATCAAATCTGTCTAGCACTGTTTGGGTGTGGAAGTTTATCTTTATCCATCCCACGCGTATTTCAAAATATTAAATTTAATATACGCGTGGCCTCTTAAAACAGTGATGTCATATCGTTACCTAAGACTTCCAGCGCACCTCTGTTTATCACAATATTGTGACAGTGTTTTCCTGGCGTAATGTTTTCCGCCCAGATGTCTATCCCGACAGATTATCTAAATATCCCCTTTATATGCGCATAAAACAAGCTTGAGTCAACATGATCAACAGCTTTCCACAGGTGGTCAAACGGATTCAAAGAGATAGGCGGGTGACTGGTCTGACGACTGGGTATTGTTACGTCTGAGGAGTGGCAAACAATAAGATACGAATTACTCCCGTAGCAAATACTGCCATAGGGGAGTGGCGTGTTAGAGACATCACCATGCTATGTCCAGCATAGAATAACATAGTGAAAATAACGAATGAAAAGGCATGATTTATGCCAAATAAAAGCGATGAGTGAGAAAAATGAAGAAAAAGAAAGGATATTGCCGGAGGGCTGAAGGTGTGAGAGATCACACAAAAGAGCATGTTCAGACGTTTTGTCACACTTCCCTATGGCAGTATCTGTTACGGGACTACCTTTACTTTCCTTTAATAGTTTCTATATCCGTCATGCTTATTTTAATTTTTTTTTTTGGTTTAAAATAAACTCTCACGCTTTTTGTTTCGCATATAATTGTATGTTTTTATATTCACATACCTATAGTTTACATCCGTGTAAATAGAGTTTATATGCATTGACGTCCGGGTTTCTTAACATTTTTTGTGCCATGGACTCCTTTGATTTCATGATGAAGGTTATGAACCCCTTCTATATCCCAAATAAGATTATGTACCCCTTTGATTGCCCAGTGAAGGCTATGGGCCCTTTTGTGAAAAAAAAAAAAACGTACATAAAAGCATAATTTAAAAAAATTACATTTTAGTTACATTTTAGGCTGACCCCTGAATCCATTCACGGATCCCATGTGGTCCATGGACCATAGGTAAGAAACCCTGATGTACGTATAGTTATTTGAAAACAAATAGCTGTCACACTAAAAATGAGACTCATCAGGTGTTATATATACACTTCATTACTTTAGGGACCCCAAGATGCAACAATAGTGAATGCAGTCAGCGACCCATAGCTTGACTGCGTGCATCAGGACCAGCGAACCAGAGCTGGTCAAGACCGTACTCCACCTCCACGTGGTGGTCCTGGAAACAGTCTGCAGCAGTGCAGTCTGGCTGAGCGAGTACGGATCGAAATGGGAAGGCAAACCCGGTCCCTAAAAAATGCCGTGCAGAAGTCGGATGTGTCGACCGAAAGGTGCAGATATCACAGCTTAGGCGCAAACAGACACAACGCAACCACCGTCCTTTTCAGGGCGAACGAGGAAGAAGAAGAAGAAGATTACTTTATAGTTTAGAAACATAGACAATGAATAAGCAGAAGAAATGCCTGTGTATGGAATAATGTGGCGCATCTCATGTAAAGAGAAGAAAGCAAGTAAAGAAATCGTTGACAATTTAGGCGTTTAAAGAGATGAAATGAATAAGATTAAAATGAAAGACACAAATTGTTCTATTATATAAAAAGTTGAAACACCTTGCTGAAAATCATAGTAGCATTACAAGAGACAGCAACATATGTCTCCCCGCTCTGGTATCATATGTTGAATAGATCAGATTTCACGTTGAGTTGTAACGTAATGTGACACATCATTTTATGTAATAAAATGGCAGTTAATTATCTTTATTTTGATATTTGTTTCGTGTACGTTAGTTAGGTGTGAAGAAATAACAATTTAAAATAGCAAGTTACTTTTCTATCGCTCTGTAGACGTAGAGAAAGCGGACCTGGATCAGGAATGACTAGTGATTTAGACATGGACAGTCTAATGGGGTCTATGAATGATCTAGATTCTAGAAACATGACAAAACAAAGCACTCTACGGTTGTGTAAAATCTGTGAACATGGAGTTATGAACATAGATGATTGATGATTCTTGTATTATTGTTGTTCTACACGTCATTCCTATCCTTTGTCTTTGTGCGTGTGAGATTATATAGGGCACACCATTGCTATGTGTTAGCTCTCAGGGTTTATAGTTTATGTTATTTCTTTATTATTGTCAAACAAATTCCTTGTTCTTTTCTTCAGCGCCTTCTGTTTTGGCCTATCGTTTTTGTTGGTGTTCTTCATCGTTCGCGGTCCTATAACCACTGGAATTCCTCTCATGAAGTTGGCGGTCTGTCTCAGTCTTCTCCCATCGCCATCCTGTCAGTATACACGTTTCATGGAGTCGACTTTCATAGAAGAAGTTTTCTGCTGTTTGTTTGTTTTCCCAACATGGACACATGTCTTCTTCCTGTTTGCGA
Source organism: Oreohelix idahoensis (assembly GCA_024509875.1). Classification (NCBI taxonomy): domain Eukaryota; kingdom Metazoa; phylum Mollusca; class Gastropoda; order Stylommatophora; family Oreohelicidae; genus Oreohelix; species Oreohelix idahoensis. The sequence continues at coordinate 26,436 of JAMPIV010022175.1, read as the reverse complement.
GATATTTTATTATCTGTGTCGTCTCTCATATTTTCAGACTTAGATTAATAAAAGTGATCATTTATATACTTATGTATGTATATAATACAAAGCCTATCTTAACAAATAAAGGTAAAAGTGACTCGTAGTCCTATACGAGTTACAGCCGTAGAGGAGTGAAGTGGTAGAGACCTCTAAACTAGATCTCAGCTTTGTGAGGTGGGATGAACAGCTCACTTCCTCGCTGACTTTGCCTTCACTAACTCAAGAGCGGAGTCAGGTACCCATACACCGCTGGGTAGACTGGAGCGTGACGTTACTAGGTTTCGGGTTATTTCGAACCTGAAACCGTGTCATCTTGCCGCGAAAGACAAATGCTGTAACCACTCTGCCTTTCGGATGCTTGTATTTACAAATGCAACATTCTATCTTCCTCTCTTCAGACGTTGTCCCTTTTTTCTGTGGTATGTTTTTAATTGTTGCTTCTCTTATTCAGTTTTCTTTACTCGCATTGAAGCTCGGTGTCTCGAAGGTTTGCAGCAGATGTTTCAGGGTTGTCTCAACTTTTTACTCTTGTCACATTCTGTGGATAATTCTTGTTTTTCAAGATAATTTCATGTGGCTTGTGTGCAAGGCGAAAGAAGCTTAATATTTTTGTTCTTTTATTCGGAGAAGTTTCAAAGTCTCTCGTCATTCAACTCTGTCTTTAGCTCTGTTTGATTGTTTTCGGCGTCGTGACTTGAATTCGTGCGGATGTAGGGATTAATATTTATAAAGAACGTGCGCAGTTTCCGATTAGTTCATTGTTGCGATGCCGCTTTGTATCCATAATTACATGTCACAGGCACCTGGATTTTATTTTGTTGTCGTCAAGTCTTTATCAGCTGGCTTGGAAATTTCCGAGAGGTCACCTTATAAATGTATTCAAAAGCGAGCAGTAATTGCAGCTCACTGTTCTACAGGAAACAGAAGGGATGGATGATGATAACATTCTAAATGTCTGGGGAACTCCCCCCTTCCCCCCTCCCCCCCCCCCCCCCCCCCCCCCCCCCCCCCCCCAACAAAAAAGCCTAGTATTTCAGAACCAATGTCGTGAAGTAGCCTTGAACAGACTAGTCAGTTACTCAAGAAAATCATAACATTTATTCATTACCTTTAGCACTCCAGGGAGCATAGGCCTTCAGCACAAACATATGGTAAGCCCTCCTGACACGCGCCTTTTTAAATCTTCTTCATCATGTTCAATTGAGTCTCCCGTTCTCTTCTCCATGAAGTGTTTTCGGTTTACCTCTGCTAGTCTTACCCTAGGTATTCCAGAAAAAGAACGCACTAGTGATGCCGTCAACAGGGTTTTTCAATGTGTGTAAAAAAAGAATTTGTTTATAATTTTTTTACCACCGACCACAGAAATGAAAGCCCCACGTCTTGGGTGTGGGGGATGGTTAAAAATAACCCCCCCCCCCCCCCCCCAAAAAAAAAAAATGAAGTAGAGGGTGTCGCAGGTAGGATAAATTGTGAATAGATTACATCTGAATTCAGACAAATTATGAATGTGTAATGTGAACGTAGATAAGAATCGAGTCACTAATGAAAATTATGGGAAGAGATCTGACTTCTGGAGAGTAAGACTTCTATTTCCTACGACTGACTTTTACTAAGTCAATCCCTCCCTTGACCGTTCTTTCTGAACAAATAGACTAATTCTAAATGCAGTAAGAACATACAGCACAACATCCAGTGACAGTTAGCATAGTAGAGATTTCTGACCACAAAGCATTTTAAAATGTTCATTAACATAAACCCACCGCATGAATCAAGGAAAATAAGAAAATGCCTTCACGATCTCTGAAAAGCTATAAAAAAAATCACAATCACAGTAAAACAAACAACCTATCACACCACTTTGATAAATCGCACTCAAACAGATCGCCCTACTACACACCAACACCCAGAGTGTCTCTCACACATCCAGCTTTTTTAACTAACAGCGGGCCCCAGTCTTCCGTGATGAAAAACGACCTCTCCTGCCTTGTGCTAAAATTAATCCTGGTGAGTAAGTACTCCTAACTCCGAGAAATCTTACCCTGTTCCTTGGGATGTTGCTATCCAATTGGTGAAGGAGATAAGCTCCCTGTGGAAAACAGGTGTCAGAATAATCCCAGCGTGCACTCACTATCCAAGCACGGGTGACGGAGACAATGATATTGCACTTATCCGGACACAAATAATAAATCCAATTTGCAGGACGCTATAGATCACTGCTGACGAATAAACGACCGATTATAAGTGAGGGCTCTCAAGGAAAGCGCCTCTCTGATTTGCATAACGGTGACTTGGCTTCAGGTATGTGTCTAGTGTTGACCAGGTGCCGCTTCTTCTGAAGAATGCTCCAACTACTCCGGTTTTACCAACTGTCAATGGGTTTGACAGGGTTGCCGACACTAAGTCGATACCAAAGGCAACAGCCGTATGCACTGTGATTTGCAGTAGGCGGTGGTTAAATAATCCACAAATGACCGCCAGTAGATTAGGTAACTGACAGGCCGCGTGGCCGGCTGCGCGAGTTGACTATATTTTGCTACTGATAATGCAGGACAGAAGAGTAAACTCCAAGGGTCACGTTATTATGAGCGCCCACTGTATTTCTGGATACTCGCTTAGTACCCAGCAGAAAAGCACAGTATCAGGATCAACGTGACCAGCTCTGAAATAGACAGACAAGTTAAGAAAAAAATATACACAACCGTATTGATCCAGCAGTAATGGTTTTTTAATACCCCCCCCCCCCCCCCCGTACATTTTTTCGATCCTTTACAAAACCCAAACACATCCACCGCCATCAACAACACACCTTTTTCTCCCCCCTGTCTTCCTTGATCAACCTAAGCAAACGTACCGGCGAATTCACCCAGGTGTGACTGCGCGCGCTGTCTCCGCACGCGAGTTTACTGCCCTCACGTTTCATACACACATACGCGATGCCTGGTATTTGTAGGCGAATCCATGTCAATCATTCAACACACGAATATGTACTTACTTACTTAGTCGTTCCCCTTCTACCGTGAGGTGCAGAGGTTTGGAAGAGAGAGCGCCAGGCTATCCTATCGGCTGTCTTCCTCCTGGCCTGGTTCCATTCTAGTCCTCGGTCCTTCAAAGATTGTTTAATGTTGTCCTCCCAGCGGACTCTGGGTCGTCCTCGGGGTCTGGATCCTTGGCTCTTTGTTTCCCATGCTTGTCGTGGTAGCCGATCTTCTCCCATTCTGCAGACATGGCCAAACCATCTTAGTTGGGACTGTTCTACTTGGGTCTGCAGGGGGTGGGATTTAAGGCCTTGACGTATCGTCTGGTTGCGTACCATGTCTCTTCTTGTTACTTCAACCACCTCCTCAGATACCTCATTTCTGAGGTTTGGATCTGGCTTTTGTGGGTTGTAGTCATTGCCCATGACTCGCATCCATATGTCAAGACTGGGACATAGGTGGAGCGGTATACAGCCATCTTCGTTTTCTTACCAACCTCTCTCTTGCTGAGGAATCCTCGATTTATGGCCTGAAAAAGTCTCCCAGCTGCTGCTTTTCGAGTGGCCAACTCTTCTTTGATGCCTCCCTTTCGGTCTATAATAGCTCCGAGGTATTTAAAGTGGTCGACCTGCTCCAGGACCTGTTCTCCCAGCTTAATCTGATGTCTTCTTTCTTCTCGTGATATCACCATGGATTTTGTTTTAGAGCTGCTTATGACCATCCCTCTCTTCTCCAGCTCTTCCTTCCAGACTTGCAGGTTGGATTGGAGATGTGCCTCTGATTTAGCAATCAGGGCAACATCATCAGCAAATGCCAGCTCCGAAATATAGACCTGTCTCATCTTCCAGTACCCCACTGAATACTTTCTTGTTCTCTCCTTACATGCCTTGATGACATCGTCCATGAGGAGTATGAAAAGGTAAGGTGATAGGATATCACCTTGTCTTACACCAGTGGTGGTCCTGAACTCTTCTGACTTATGGTTTGCTGTCCTCACATAATTTCTGCAAGACTTGTAGAAGCTCTGTATAGCATGAATCAGAGGTGCTGGAATATTCTTCCTTGCCAAACAGTCCCAAAGTTTGCTCCAGGGGACCCTGTCAAACGCCTTTTCCAGATCTATGAAACAAAGATGGATCTCACTCTTATACTCAAGGGCCTTTTCACTCAGCTGTCTGAGTGTGAAGATTAGGTCTTGAGTACTTCGGTTTGCTCGGAATCCGCACTGGACCTCATCCAATTGTGGCTCAGCTAGGCGTCGGAGTCTCTGCTCTAGGATTCTAGAGTAGATTTTACCAGGGACACTGAGAAGGGATATGCCTCTATGGTTTCCACACTGTCGATTGTCACCCTTTTTGAAAATTGGTGTTATGATGGCAATCTCCCAATCCTTTGGTATGGTCTTGTTGCACCACGCTGCCTGTAGGACCCTTAAGAGTAATAGGTCGCCTGATGCTCCCATGTACTTAACCATTTCTGGTGTTATACCATCATGCCCTGCTGCTTTGCCCATCTTGATTTTCTCCAGTGCTGCCTTCAGTTCTTCCATCTTTATGTCATCTTCACCATCATTGGTTTTCTCTTCTGTGCTAGTGGTTATCATTTCTGATGCTTCACCATGCTCACCATCCAGGAGTTCTGAGAAATATTCTTTCCATCTTTCCATTACTTCCTTCGGGGCAGTAAGCAATTTGCCTTGCTTGTCCTTTATAAATTTGAGAGGGCATTGTTTTTCCTTCCTCATGTTCTTTAGGGTCTTATAGAACAATTTCTGGTTTTCTTGTGCATCTTTTTCTAGCTTTTCTCCAAATTCTTCCCAGGACTTCTGTTTTGCTGCTAGCACTTTGTTCTTTGCTTCTGTTCTGAGTGTCACATATTCTCTATATTTTTCCATTTGTCCTGTTGTGTTTTTAGCTCCTAAGTATTGTTTCCATGCCATTTTCTTCTCTCTTATTTTCTCTTTGACTTCCTCTGTCCACCAAGGTGTACTCTTTCTCTTGTTCCCAAGTCGGACTTCACCGCATGCTTCTGCAGCAGCTGTCTTTATGATATCCTTTAATTTAATCCAAGTCATCAGGTCGTTCTTCTGTGTTGCTCACCGCTGCAGCAATAAGCCCCTGATATCTGGTCTTAATTTCTGGCTCTCTCAGCTTGTAGGTCCTAATGCTCATTTCTCCTGCTCGTTTACTTGGTTTCTTGCGTGATGTTGGGCAGTTCCTAGGCTGAGCAACTCTTTCAGTTGTTCTTTTGATTGTTAGCAGGTAGTGATCACTTCCAATCTCTGGCCCCCTCCAGACTCTAGCATCTCGGACATATTTGAATGAGCTTCTCCGAACAATGGCATAGTCGATCACTGACTTCTCATTCTTTGTTGGTTCACATCTAGTGTATGCATGTATGCGCTTATGGGGGAACTTTGTGTTTGTAATGATCAGATTCTGCTCACTGCAGAATCTAAGGAGTCGTTTTCCATTGTCTTCTCCATATCTTCCGATAACTCCACCCCATCTAGCATGGTCATTTCCAACTCTGGCATTAAAATCTCCGAGCATGATAACTTCATCTAGGCAGTCATCCACTGTCCTTTGAAGCAGCTCGAAGGATTCCTCCTTGACCTCTGCTCTCTCATCCTCATTTGGCCCATACACTATGACCAGGTTGACTATGGTTTCTCCTTCTTTTAGTTTTACAACCATAATGCGCTCCGAGACAAAGTTCCATCCCTTGATACTATCTTTTTGATTTTTGGCAACAATGCAACCCACGCCCCCTTTAGCTCTTTCAGATGTGGGTACACCACTGCAGAGCAGAGTGTTGCCATCGAGATCCATGACTCCTTGTCCTTTTTTCTTTGTTTCCGTTATATCCAGGATTTCTAGTTTTGCTTTCCTCATCTCTTCCACCAGCTCCTCTTCCTTCCCATTTATACTTCTTGTGTTCCAAGTTCCATAAGTCGTAGTCCGTAGTCCGTTCCAGTTCGTCGCTTTTAGAATCAGTCCGGTTTTCTCTCTTACGTTTCGCATAATCAGGTTTTAAGACAAACAGGTGATTGGCCTGTTGTGCCTTTGCATGGTGGAGGGGCTGCCTCCTTACGGTCTCCATGCAGGTGTCACCGTTCACTTTGCTAGGAGCATTATAAAATGCTCAAGCAGGAATTATAAGCGGTGATTTGGTTTTGGTTAAGAGGGAAGGTATGAAAAAATGGTTTAAGAAATAAGAATAGATTTGAATAAAGACTATTTGTCTTGCTAAAAGGGAAATAAGATGAGTGAAATCATGCTTTGATCAAAGGGAGAAGACTCTAATTATTAAAGTCAGGGGAGGAAAGTGCTTAATTACACATAAGTAGATTTGGTGAGTTGGTAATTATGGTTTAGAAAATGTACATATAAGAATTGTATAGCAAGCTTTAGAGAAGATAATATAAGGTTAAGTCAAATATGCAAAGGGAGACAATGGTTAATTACCTCCCTTATATGATTAAGTGAGTTGATAAAAAAAAATATGCACGTGAAAAGTTTACCAGGACAACGGATGACACTTCACTGAGTTGTTTACTCAGCGGATAAGCGTGAACATTTTTCAGCTGAGCGAAGAATATGAGGAACCAATGAATTTACAGTAAACAAGGACAGATGAGCTAGTAATGATTTTATAGAGGAGAACTCACTTAGACGCGCTGTTGAGCGGTCGCATTTGCAGATCAGCTGATAATGATTTTATAGAGGAGAACGCACTTAGACGCGCTGTTGAGCAGTCGCATTTGCAGATCAGCTGATAATGATTTTATAGAAGAGAACTCATTTAGACGCGCTGTTGAGCGGTCGCATTTTTCGGAGGAAGCAGTCCTGGTTAAGGACGTAGAGTGGCAGGAATGTGTTTTCTGCCAGGCTCAAGTTACATTTCTGTGAGAAACAGAATGAATACTTCTGAAGAATCCTATAGACCTAGTTAGAGTAGTAGAATCTATTCACTTATGAAAGACAGAACTGTGTTTAAAATATAAGTTTAGTGATAAGGGGTGATAGTAAGAAAAATGAGTGTTGTGAGGATTCGGTGCAACCAAAGTAAGTAGGTCCTTTGACTCCTAACTTTTGATAGACATTGAATAGAATTATTTCAGAAGTTGAAATAAGGTATTACAAGGTTAACGACGCTTACAACTAAGTGAGCACAGAATAAGGAGAAACGAAGCTGAAGCTACAAAATTGACTATGATGTGAATAAACTGAGACTAAGTCAGCAGCTGAGAAGTTTTACAGAAGAACATGGATTTAATAGCCGTGTTGGGCTATTGTATAATGAATTTTGCAACATCAACTGCTACAAGTAAGATGAGTAAGCAATTGAAGTTTGATTGTATTTACAGGATGAAACATGAGCTCTCTAGCAGGTATAAGTATGAGAATACCGCAACAGGTGTACCCAATGTATTAATTTGCATATATGAGTTTTAAGATGATGGTATTTGAGTAAATTGAGTCAAATCTGACAGGATTAGTAGATGAAGGAAACCAACTCAGGAAAGAGTTGATGAAAGGCTTGGGAAAAGCCAGAATAAATATAAAAACCTTAAGGGAAGAAAATAGGTATAAACCATATCTGTTGGTGTTCTCAGGTAGAGAGCTATATATATATATACAGTAGAACTCCATTTATCCGAACCCCAATTATCCGAACATCCAATTATCCGAACACTTTTTCCAGAAAAAAAAAATCAGTCTCCACCAGTCACGTTAGACTACAGTTCTGAATCTTTTGATGCGGCAAGCTTCAAATGTGTGCGAACAATTTGTAGACAATGAGATGGGCTAATGGACGGTCGCTTACGTACATGAAGTCAGTTAGATCATAAAGTCCGTTAATATCTGGTTTACCAATCCAGTGTACGTGTGAGTTCTAGGCAGAACACTGGCTAAACAGACAGTTCAACTTAAAATAATTGTGTCTGCTACTACAGCAGAATAATTTTGGTGTACACGTATTTCTCTGTGCGACCTGGCATCTTCCAGTAGGCCTAAAGCATATAAAAGGAACCGCAATGTTTTGTCAATTGAAACGAAAACAGAAATTATCAAGAGACTAGGAAAAGGTGAAACTGTGTCTTCATTTGCGAGGATTTTCAATGTTGAGAAAGCTACCGTCTCTGACATCAAAAGTAACAAGGATAAAATTATGAGTTTTGCATCGAAATTGGATAGTGAAAATGGGTCGAAGAAACATAAAACCATGAGAAATGCGAAAGATTTGAAATTGGAAGAGGCTTTGTATATATGGTTTGTGCAAAGAAGAAGCAAAGGGGAACCTATCTCTGGCTCTCTATTGTGTGAAAAGGCACTTCAGTTCAACAGTCAACTTGACGGTCCTCCTGACTTTAAGGCTAGCCAGGGATGGTTAAGAAACTTTAAATCTCGTCATGGCATACGAGAATTGGAGATTCAAGGGGAATCTTCATCTAGCGATGCAACTGCCGCTGAAAATTTTAAAGAAACATTCTTGGCTTTTTTGGAAGAAGAAGGTTATTCACTCGATGATGTGTATAATGCCGATGAGACTGGCTTATACTGGAAATCATTGCCTCAAAAATCACTTGCATCTCAGCGCGAAGCAGCTGCCCCTGGGTTTAAAAAGTGCAAAGAGAGAGTAACAATTTTGGTAGCCGCGAATGCCAGTGGAAGTCATCGTTTACCGGTGCTAATGATCGGCAAAGCCAAAAAAACCACGTTGTTTAAAGAATGTGACATGTCTCCCATTGTGCTACAAAGCACAGAAGAGTGCTTGGATGAATAGTGAAATATTTCTTGATTGGTATACAAATCAGTTCATCCCAAATGTGAAGAGGTTGAAAGAACAAGAAAAGAAAACTGGAAAAGTAATTCTTCTACTGGACAATGCACCATCTCATCCAGAGACGGATACATTGAATGCAGTTGATGCAAATTTTAAAGTAATTTTTCTGCTTCCCAATGTAACAGCACTGATTCAACCAATGGATCAGGGTGTTATAGCAAAGCTTAAAAAGATGTACAAGAAGGAAGTCCTGCGTCGTTTATTGTTGGCTGAAGATGAAGAAAGTGTGGTGGCGTTTTCCAAAAAGCTTAATCTCAAAGACTGCTGCTATATGTAAGCTGATGCTTGGACCACCCTGTCACAAGATAATCTCAACAAGGCTTGGAATAGATTGCTTGGGAAAAAAGGAGGAAATGAAACTACTGCAGTGGACACAAATGATGATTGTATAAATGAAGTTGTGGAACTGTTTCAAGCAATGCCGGATTTTCGGACTGTGACAAAGATGATGCACACATGTGGCTAGAAGATGATAATGATTCTGGTTTTCAGTTTTTGAATGACGAAGAAATTTTGTCTTTTGTGCAAGAAGAAAACCAAATACATGTAGTGACCGATGATGAAGACTCCTCAGAAGTACATGATGTACTTGTAGATTATGAAGAAAACCCAAAACGTTGACCAAGTCCTGAAGAGGCCTTTATAGCACTAGAAACAGCGATGGCTTGGTACGAGCAAGAAGATGACAGCTGTCCTACACAGCTTCTGCTGTTGAAGAGAATGCGGGACTTAGCAGCCAAAAGCAGACTATCCAGTTTGGCGCAAAAGACGATTCCTCATTATTTTAAATAGTGGGCTACATCTGTGCAAGTACATGTATACGTAAGTTGCGCCTGGTTTTGAATTGTTTGTAATGTTATTTTGAAAACATTTCTCTTTCTTAACAAAAATAATTAATACAAGTAGTACATGCACTGCAGTGTAATGAAAGATTTTGGTGATACAGTGATCTAATACAGTGTGGGTATTATTATTACAGTACAAGTAAATATGTTTTATAGTGTATTTTCCTTGTGATTGTTAATTATTTTTTAGAAATATGTGTACATGTACTCGATACATCATGTAATCCAATTATCCGAACATTTGATTATCCGAACGATGCTCGGTCCCATGGGGTTCGGATAAATGGAGTTCTACTGTATACAGGTACATGGATATATACCCAGGAGGAATGGGATCTACAAGAGAAATTTAGGAAATGTTTGTACCTGGAATTAGTACCACATGCCTCTGTTATGATGAACTTATATGATGTAAATAAACTGTTTATTTTGATGGAACGTTGCTCAAGTTGGGTTTAGTCTCTAAAAGGTTGTTGAGTGCTAGAGTAAACAAGATACTGGACATAATGAAACTAACTACTATACGAAGCTGTCACTTAAGTAACATCATAAGAAGGGACGGAACGAGTTTAGGTTGGAAGTTTTGAGAGAATATCATCCAGGAATCAATAACTCTGGCGGTGAGGGCCAGTACTAAGATATACTCTTACTTGGAAGATAGGTCAATGGATCAAATTGACAAATAGAAGGTAGACAACTAGGCCTGCCCCAGTCACCTAGTTTACTATAATAAGAAGAGATAGCACTGTCACATTTAGATTAATTGGTGCCTTCTTGGACCAGTCTTAATCAACACACCGGCACTGTGAGATTTAGATTAATTGGTGCCTTCTTGGACCAGTCTTTAAAACACCCAGTCCAGCGGTGACATTTAGTTTAATTGGTGCCGCAACCAGTCCTAGGAGTTCACCACCACGGTGAGATTTAGATTAATTGGCGCCGTGACCAGCCCTTCTTAAAGTCACATGGCTACATCACAAGGAGAGATGGAGTATCAACACCAACAAAACTACAACAACTCAAGACGGAATGGTTATAACAAACACTGGGACACTTTGAACAAGAGAGCACAGAGAATAACATTAAGAAATTTTATCAATGAAATTAAAACCAGACAGTTATGGGAGTTTAAAAACATAACATCAAACAACGGTCAAGTTGGCCTCCTCACAACAGAAGATGGATGGAGAGCACACATCGGGCAAATCAAATCAGGGAAGAAACATCACAGAATACCAACAAGAACAAATACAAAGATATTAACAGAAATGACAACAAGTCCACAAGCAGTCCAGAAAAGACAAGTTACTAGAATAGAGCCTCAGACAGAGAATGTCGCAGTACAAACGGATTGCAAGTTTAAGAAGAGTCTAATCCCAGTCAGCATAAAGTCAAAACAAGTTACAAATGTCGCAGTACAAACAGATGACTTACCTGATTCGAACAACACTGAAATGGTCGATAAAATAGAGAAGCTGACATCTAAAGAAAGAAGTAGTGAGATAACAGAAGTAGAAGACATTTATTATAATGCACCGTGCGAATTTATTGATAGAAAATTTGAGCAGCTGAGAATGGTCAATAATACAGACAAGATGACATCGGAAGAAAGTTATATGAAGAATGACAGTACAATTATAACGCCAGATACATTCTTGTCGATGCTATGGAGTCAAAAACAGGCACGTAAGAAAGATAAACAGTGCAGAAAAGCCCATCAAGCAATTGTTAATATTTCAGAACTAGAAACTGCTGATGAGATGCTGAACAGTCTAGTATCAAAAGGAATAGGTGTTCTACAAGACATAAAGACATTACTTCTTCAGATGGGAAAGTCAAGTCTAAGTAACATTCAAGATCAAGTGCAAGATAAGAAACAAGATGTCACATGCAAAAATCCAGAAAGAACTGACCTGAATTTACAAAGTCATGTACCGGTTCCAGAGTTGAGAGAAGCTCCTTTAGCTAGTGGATATTCAAGAGATGATAGCCTTAATCCACAAAAGAATCAAGAACAGCTGAAGCAAGTTACAGTATCAGCACAGATGGACTCAGCAACACAAACAGAGAATAAAGTTGCAGTTTCAGCAACACAAACAGAGAATAAACTTGCAAATTCAACAATACAAACAGAGAATAAAGTTGCAAGTTCAGCAACACAAAAATATGTTGATCTTAACGCTGACGCATCTAGCAGGCATGTGGGAACAACAGTGGGAAAGAGTTCTGTCAAAATAAGTCCACAAGAAGTACAAGACATAGACACATCTTATAGGTGTACAAGAACAGTACAGAGTGTTAACAGCGGTCCGGAGAAGAAGAAAATTATCAAGGTACCTAATCCAAGTGAACAGGAGTTAAAGACAGCAATAAAAGACCTACTGGAGGGAGTTAGTTCTCACACAGTAGTAGTAGATTATATACGGTCATGTCTAAAGAGAGTTTCATACAGACTTATCGGGAAGACAAGATGAACTTCGCAGACTTGTGGAGAGAGTATTGGAGGAACTTGAGTACTGGCATGTCAAGATAAGGGATAGCAACTACTTCTCAGACTCATCACCAAGTTACTCAGACAGTGTATCGTCAGATGAAGAAAACTAGTAAGAAGTCCCAACCAAGTGTAAATGAGTTAAAAGAAACAATAAGACGCAACATAAGAGGAAGCGACCCCAACATCTTGTCAATAAAGTCGGTGCACAGAGTGTTAGAATTCGAGTTTGATATCGACTTATCACAAAGAATAAATGAAGTAAGACAGCTTGTGAGAGATGTAATCCAAGAGGAGGGTGAAGACACAGTTAAGAAGAAACAAAGACGGCTTGTAGAAGAACTTCAGCACAAGAATGACATGACTAAGAAAATGGTCAAAGTGGTTGGACCAAACATAGAGCAGTTGAAGAAGGAAATAGAAGTCATTATAGCACAGCCTGGATTTGACGGGTCAAGAAGAACAGTATGGACATTGCTAGAACAAAAGTATCGGACACAGTTTCTAGAGATAAGAAATGAATTAGATATGGTTATAACGAAAATGTTAGATGACAGAAGCGAGAATCACTTGAGAAGTCTAGCCACACTATACGAAGACAACACATCAATGTTCGCAATGTTAATCACATGGTCACAACCATCATCCCCTATCCCTTCGTCAGCCCTAACATATTCCTTGTGACACCTGTCACAACCCCAGTGATCATGTGAAGCGAACAGGTGATGACAGAAGACGATCACATACAGCTTCAGAAGAATCAGCCGAATTGGAATTTTACAGAAGAACATGGTAGTCAGGGACTACAACCGTCAAACTCCCAGTCAAAACCAGTCTACACATTCTACTTGGGATAGTGAAGATGACAGACCTTTGAAATCAGCAACGAGAAACATAGCCCCCCACGGTAGCAACTTTACAGAAGAACATGGTAGTCAGGAACTACAACCGTCAACCTCCAGTCGACACCAGCCTACATACTCTAGCTCGGATAGCGATGACGAACAGTCTTTACAAGTGACGAAAAGGAACATTACTCACCATACCCAGAGTCCTACAGCGAAGCACATAAATAACAACAAGAATGTCATTAATACGCCTTCGGCACAGGTAAAATCTGAACTTGACGTAACAGAACGAGAAGACAGCGACATAGAGTGTATGGATGATACAACCAGCACCGAAATACGCATAGCTACCAAACGCCCTTACCAACCGTCGTCACTAGATTCACCACCAAGAGCGAAATTGCTACGATTACCGCAAGAACATCTACGAACAAGATTCAAAAGAAATCATCGCCAAGTACATAAACCTTCACTAGGTTTCCAACAAAATATAAATATTCGTTCGCCCCCCACCTCTTGCAGAGCGACTATAAACACGACATCGCAATGCATATCAGCTTCGTCACAGTATGACAGTCGCCTCTCCAGCAGAGAGATTACACTGTTGGAACTCGCAAAACAAATCTCCAACTTAGTGTAGTCGTCATAAAGCGCTAACCCAGCTATAGTGTTTTATTCGGTACTCTAACCAACATAGTACCTAAAGTTAAGTTAATTAATTGAGTCACACTGTGTTTAGGTTAAGTTGATATTCATATACTGGAGCACGCTTAGACACTTACAGTACTCACTAACTTCTTTAAAGAGAGTCGAGTTGACAAACTAGATTACACATAGTCTTAAGAGTGTGACAAAGTAGATCAAACATATAGCCTTAAGAATGTGACAAATGAATTAAAAACATAGTCTTAAGAATGTGACAAAGTAGAGTGAATACATAGAAGTTCATCATTGTGACACAGTAGAGTACACACATATAATCTTATGAATGTGACAAACTAGAATAACTACATATAGTTTTAGGAAACTTAAGTGTGTTCTTCCCAAGGTACAAGATGCAGCATACTTGATGATCAACACTGACATTGGTTAAAATATGTATAGTACATTAAATGCATGTTAATTATTATAATGTACCTATTTCAGACATAAAGGTATTCAGGACCAGAGGAGGAAAAAAAAAGAAAAGAGAAAAGAAAAGAAGGGAAGTGATCCAGACTCAGTCAAGTGGAGTCTTACTCATGGACATAGGCAAATATTGCACTGAGGATGAACGTCCCCACTTTGTACTGCACTGGTTGTACAGAGATAACAGAGAAAAAAAAACAACTTGGTTGCAGTATTGGTATTATGGGTACTGCTTACTTAAGAGATGATGGTAATGACAGTTATAGGGCCATGACTATATTACTTTTACATCCTAAGGTTAGATATTTTGTTAACCCCGACGTACTACTGCCTGTATATATAGGTTTAGACAGAGTTAAGGATTTGACTGATGCATCCAAGACTAGAATCAGTCGGGCACATCAACTCTGACATAGTGACATGTATCTTTCACTATCGCCCCAATACATATGAAGATACTAGTGCATGTATATATAGGTTTAGACAGAGTGAAGGATTTGACTGATGCATCCAAGACTAGAATCAGTCGGGCACATCAACTCTGACATAGTGACATCTTTCACTATCAAATTAGGATATTTACTGATGCACCACTAATTAGTTATTTCTGCTTATCTGTCTCGTATAATGGATAAATTACATTAACAGCAGATATTTCAAGACATATAAAGGTACTGACAAACCTCTGTGTCCAGAGGCAGTGACCATGTCGAAAAATAGGAACATGTATATATATATATATAGATAATACGTGCAGAGCCATGATTTATTTGTTGAGTATTGATGGTATGCCTCAAGCTAAGGTTCAGCAATGAGGTAGCGTTACATTTTGCTTCAAAATATTTTTTTGGGGGAAATTTTTTAACATGTAGACTTTGAATATGTATACAGGCGCGGTGATAATGGTATGTTAAAGAATAGAATGGGATTGCTAGATGATGGAACACAAATGTCTCCCTATGGGATACATTTGTATGGCCCCGGGTTGTATGTCACCGTTCACTTTGCTAGGAGCATTATAAAATGCTCAAGCAGGAATTATAAGCGGTGATTTGGTTTTGGTTAAGAGGGAAGGTATGAAAAAATGGTTTAAGAAATAAGAATAGATTTGAATAAAGACTATTTGTCTTGCTAAAAGGGAAATAAGATGAGTGAAATCATGCTTTGATCAAAGGGAGTAGACTCTAATTATTAAAGTCAGGGGAGGAAAGTGCTTAATTACACATAAGTAGATTTGGTGAGTTGGTAATTATGGTTTAGAAAATGTACATATAAGAATTGTATAGCAAGCTTTAGAGAAGATAATATAAGGTTAAGTCAAATATGCAAAGGGAGACAATGGTTAATTACCTCCCTTATATGATTAAGTGAGTTGAGAAAAAAAAATATGCACGTGAAAAGTTTACCAGGACAACGGATGACACTTCACTGAGTTGTTTACTCAGCGGATAAGCGTGAACATTTTTCAGCTGAGCGAAGAATAGGAGGAACCAATGAATTTACAGTAAACAAGGACAGATGAGCTAGTAATGATTTTATAGAGGAGAACTCACTTAGACGCGCTGTTGAGCGGTCGCATTTGCAGATCAGCTGATAATGATTTTATAGAGGAGAACACACTTAGACGCGCTGTTGAGCGGTCGCATTTGCAGATCAGCTGATAATGATTTTATAGAAGAGAACTCATTTAGACGCGCTGTTGAGCGGTCGCATTTTTCGGAGGAAGCAGTCCTGGTTAAGGACGTAGAGTGGCAGGAATGTGTTTTCTGCCAGGCTCAAGTTACATTTCTGTGAGAAACAGAATGAATACTTCTGAAGAATCCTATAGACCTAGTTAGAGTAGTAGAATCTATTCACTTATGAAAGACAGAACTGTGTTTAAAATATAAGTTTAGTGATAAGGGGTGATAGTAAGAAAAATGAGTGTTGTGAGGATTCGGTGCAACCAAAGTAAGTAGGTCCTTTGACTCCTAACTTTTGATAGACATTGAATAGAATTATTTCAGAAGTTGAAATAAGGTATTACAAGGTTAACGACGCTTACAACTAAGTTAGCACAGAATAAGGAGAAACGAAGCTGAAGCTACAAAATTGACTATGATGTGAATAAACTGAGACTAAGTCAGCAGCTGAGAAGTTTTACAGAAGAACATGGATTTAATAGCCGTGTTGGGCTATTGTATAATGAATTTTGCAACATCAACTGCTACAAGTAAGATGAGTAAGCAATTGAAGTTTGATTGTATTTACAGGATGAAACATGAGCTCTCTAGCAGGTATAAGTATGAGAATACCGCAACAGGTGTACCCAATGTATTAATTTGCATATATGAGTTTTAAGATGATGGTATTTGAGTAAATTGAGTCAAATCTGACAGGATTAGTAGATGAAGGAAACCAACTCAGGAAAGAGTTGATGAAAGGCTTGGGAAAAGCCAGAATAAATATAAAAACCTTAAGGGAAGAAAATAGGTATAAACCATATCTGTTGGTGTTCTCAGGTAGAGAGCTATATATATATATATATATACAGGTACATGGATATATACCCAGGAGGAATGGGATCTACAAGAGAAATTTAGGAAATGTTTGTACCTGGAATTAGTACCACGTGCCTCTGTTATGATGAACTTATATGATGTAAATAAACTGTTTATTTTGATGGAACGTTGCTCAAGTTGGGTTTAGTCTCTAAAAGGTTGTTGAGTGCTAGAGTAAACAAGATACTGGACATAATGAAACTAACTACTATACGAAGCTGTCACTTAAGTAACATCATAAGAAGGGACGGAACGAGTTTAGGTTGGAAGTTTTGAGAGAATATCATCCAGGAATCAATAACTCTGGCGGTGAGGGCCAGTACTAAGATATACTCTTACTTGGAAGATAGGTCAATGGATCAAATTGACAAATAGAAGGTAGACAACTAGGCCTGCCCCAGTCACCTAGTTTACTATAATAAGAAGAGATAGCACTGTCACATTTAGATTAATTGGTGCCTTCTTGGACCAGTCTTAATCAACACACCGGCACTGTGAGATTTAGATTAATTGGTGCCTTCTTGGACCAGTCTTTAAAACACCTAGTCCAGCGGTGACATTTAGTTTAATTGGTGCCGCAACCAGTCCTAGGAGTTCACCACCACGGTGAGACAGGCCGCCCTCATCCTTTTTCATCCGGCACACGAATATGTAAATAGATTAACGTGCGCTGGTAACGCGCTAATAACAAATGAACAACACAACGCTTTACAGAACTAATTTCGCACATATTCAAAATGGAAAAACATCGTTGAAAAAAATAGATATACATTCCCCCCCCCTCCCCCTTTCTTGTCTGATAAAATATATCTCTGTCTTATTCATCTTCTGTCTTGGCCGTACTTCTTAAGTAGAGCTAAAATTGGCAGAGTGCTTAAAAATCTGAATTACCCCGCCCCCCCCCCCCCCCAAAAAAAAAAAATTACCATACTTAAGAAATAAATATTCGAGTAGGAATTAAAGTAACCCAGGATTAAGTTCTATATAATTAACTAGGCCAGGAAGAAGACAGCTGATAGAATAGTCTGGCGTTCTCTCTTCCGAACCTCTACACCTCACGGTAGAAGGTGAACGACTAAGTAAGTAAGTAATTAACTAGCTCCCCACTGAATTAACTTTAACGAAATTAGGTGTGCTTACCGAGCAAAAAGAATTCAATCTCCGCACAATAAATTTGGTTATAGGCCCTTAACCTTAAAAGATTATCCAGGCAGCAATAAATCCAAGGGCGACGGTGGCAGGGAGTGTTAGAGACCTGCCTTTTTTATAGTAAGAAAAGTTGCCAGACGTTTGGCCAGCGTTCCGCAGTCCGCTCGAGATGAAACACCATAACGGCCCGACATAAAAGGTTAGAGAGTTTCCCGTGCTCCCTATATCAAAGAACCAGGGTATTCGCCGTTTTCCCCAAGAATTCCTACATAAAAGACTATAGAGCAGAAACGCCGCTTCGCACGTGCGAAAGGGTGGGCATAGCTTGGCTCTAACGAGATTGACAGTTACTAAAAACAGAATTCGAGCTTTTAAGAGCAAAAATGACAGGAAAGTGGGCGTAGACAAAAGTAGAAAGGAACCAGAGCAGACCACTCAGATTAAAGGGCAGGCAATTCCAATCAGAGCGTGACAGCCAGCTTAACCTATGTACACACCCGCTCAACAGAACTGAATAATAAACGCTGTGACGTAAACACGTGACTTGCTTAGCATTCTCTCGACGTATTTTAATTTTCTTCAAAACTTTACTGTCAGTGGCCTGTCTGATAAATAAATATTTAATTATTTTAAAAAAGGAAAGGAAAAACAGTTTCAACGTAAGTTTCTTAGTGCCAAAAATAAAATAAGTAAAAATTTAAAACATGTCAGGATCAGGTGAAAAAAAAAATCAAAAAACAAACAAACAACAAAAATGACTCCATTTATGATTAGAGCATTTGCCTCACGCGGCAAAATTACCAGCTTCCGGGTACGAAATCTGACAGCGTCACGCTCCACCGTCTACCCAGGTGTAAAGGTAGGTACCTGACTGCTCGTAAATGAATGTGAAGACAGAGGCAGAGAGGAAGGAAACTGGTTACACCACGTCATAAAGCTGGACCTAGTATAGTGAAGTCTTTAACACTTCACTAACCTACGGCTTTATCTGCTAAAGAACTACTTTTACCTGTTTTGAAACACTAAGGGAAGAGTAATTAAACGGCATAAATTATCCACGGAAGAGTAATTAAACGGCATAAATTATCCACGGAAGAGTAATTAAACGGCATAAATTATCCACGGAAGAGTAATTAAACGGCATAAATTATCCACGGAAGAGTAATTAAACGGCATAAATTATCCACGGAAGAGTAATTAAACGGCATAAATTATCCACGGAAGAGTAATTAAACGGCATAAATTATCCACGGAAGAGTAATTAAACGGCATAAATTATCCACGGAAGAGTAATTAAACGGCATAAATTATCCACGGAAGAGTAATTAAACGGCATAAATTATCCACGGGAGAGTAATTAAACGGCATAAATTATCCACGGAAGAGTAATTAAACGGCATAAATTATCCACGGAAGAGTAATTAAACGGCATAAATTATCCACGGAAGAGTAATTAAACGGCATAAATTATCCACGGAAGAGTAATTAAACGGCATAAATTATCCACGGAAGAGTAATTAAACGGCATAAATTATCCACGGAAGAGTAATTAAACGGCATAAATTATCCACGGAAGAGTAATTAAACGGCATAAATTATCCACGGAAGAGTAATTAAACGGCATAAATTATCCACGGAAGAGTAATTAAACGGCATAAATTATCCACGGAAGAGTAATTAAACGGCATAAATTATCCACGGAAGAGTAATTAAACGGCATAAATTATCCACGGAAGAGTAATTAAACGGCATAAATTATCCACGGAAGAGTAATTAAACGGCATAAATTATCCACGGAAGAGTAATTAAACGGCATAAATTATCCACGGAAGAGTAATTAAACGGCATAAATTATCCACGGAAGAGTAATTAAACGACATAAATTATCCACGGAAGAGTAATTAAACGGCATAAATTATCCACGGAAGAGTAATTAAACGGCATAAATTATCCACGGAAGAGTAATTAAACGGCATAAATTATCCACGGAAGAGTAATTAAACGGCATAAATTATCCACGGAAGAGTAATTAAACGGCATAAATTATCCACGGAAGAGTAATTAAACGGCATAAATTATCCACGGAAGAGTAATTAAACGGCATAAATTATCCACGGAAGAGTAATTAAACGGCATAAATTATCCACGGAAGAGTAATTAAACGGCATAAATTATCCACGGAAGAGTAATTAAACGGCATAAATTATCCACGGAAGAGTAATTAAACGGCATAAATTATCCACGGAAGAGTAATTAAACGGCATAAATTATCCACGGAAGAGTAATTAAACGGCATAAATTATCCACGGAAGAGTAATTAAACGGCATAAATTATCCACGGAAGAGTAATTAAACGGCATAAATTATCCACGGAAGAGTAATTAAACGGCATAAATTATCCACGGAAGAGTAATTAAACGGCATAAATTATCCACGGAAGAGTAATTAAACGGCATAAATTATCCACGGAAGAGTAATTAAACGGCATAAATTATCCACGGAAGAGTAATTAAACGGCATAAATTATCCACGGAAGAGTAATTAAACGGCATAAATTATCCACGGAAGAGTAATTAAACGGCATAAATTATCCACGGAAGAGTAATTAAACGGCATAAATTATCCACGGAAGAGTAATTAAACGGCATAAATTATCCACGGAAGAGTAATTAAACGGCATAAATTATCCACGGAAGAGTAATTAAACGGCATAAATTATCCACGGAAGAGTAATTAAACGGCATAAATTATCCACGGAAGAGTAATTAAACGGCATAAATTATCCACGGAAGAGTAATTAAACGGCATAAATTATCCACGGAAGAGTAATTAAACGGCATAAATTATCCACGGAAGAGTAATTAAACGGCATAAATTATCCACGGAAGAGTAATTAAACGGCATAAATTATCCACGGAAGAGTAATTAAACGGCATAAATTATCCACGGAAGAGTAATTAAACGGCATAAATTATCCACGGAAGAGTAATTAAACGGCATAAATTATCCACGGAAGAGTAATTAAACGGCATAAATTATCCACGGAAGAGTAATTAAACGGCATAAATTATCCACGGAAGAGTAATTAAACGGCATAAATTATCCACGGAAGAGTAATTAAACGGCATAAATTATCCACGGAAGAGTAATTAAACGGCATAAATTATCCACGGAAGAGTAATTAAACGGCATAAATTATCCACGGAAGAGTAATTAAACGGCATAAATTATCCACGGAAGAGTAATTAAACGGCATAAATTATCCACGGAAGAGTAATTAAACGGCATAAATTATCCACGGAAGAGTAATTAAACGGCATAAATTATCCACGGAAGAGTAATTAAACGGCATAAATTATCCACGGAAGAGTAATTAAACGGCATAAATTATCCACGGAAGAGTAATTAAACGGCATAAATTATCCACGGAAGAGTAATTAAACGGCATAAATTATCCACGGAAGAGTAATTAAACGGCATAAATTATCCACGGAAGAGTAATTAAACGGCATAAATTATCCACGGAAGAGTAATTAAACGGCATAAATTATCCACGGAAGAGTAATTAAACGGCATAAATTATCCACGGAAGAAGCTGGTCAACAACAGTCTTGTGTTCACAAATTACGTATTTTCATGTTTGTCTCAATGGGCTGTAAACAAACATTTTCTGTTGTTCCAAAATCGCACAAGTGACGACAGAAATCGAAGAAGGTTATTTGGGAAGTTAGCAAAAGTAATAGACATTGAAAATAGTGCACATTAAAGAAATAAATATCCGGGGATATGCGGGTAATATTGATCTGGTTTGTGAAGCAGACAAATAAATCAAATCCTTTTCAATAAATGTTGATCCCGCCAGCAAATTGAACTTTACAATTTTTTGTTTTCACATTATTTTTTTTATTTTATTTAATGAGACCTTTAATGGAGGTGTTTGGGATGCAAATCCAAGAAACAGCCAGATAAACGTAAACACTCCCCCTTTCGTTTTGTTCATTTCCTATATTTTCTTTAGCTTTCTACGTTGTTCATTTACTTCTCTGTCTGTAACTATCCACTCCTGTGTCTTTTTCTCTGCTGTGTTGTTTCTCGTAATTTATCTCGTCCGTGCCTATTTTCCTGTTCCTAGTAAAGGTTCAGTTGAGCGTCCGATGGGCTAAAGTTAACGGGTTCCGGGATAGAAACCAATCACGTCCAATGTAGCTGTAAATGGATATCTACGTAACTCTGCTTTTAAAAAGGGGGGTGGAGGGTCAAAGTCAGTGAGGCAAGGAACTGGTAACACCACCTCATATAAACGGTTGCACATATTATAATATAGTCTCTGACACGTCACTCCCCTACGGCAGAAAGTAGCTTCTCGTAGTAGTGGGGGGGGGGGGGGGGGGGGTCGCTACTTTTTTTTTTACGTTCAGTTGTCGCCGATCTACTTTCTCCCTTGCGTCATGTTCATCTCTGTCTGTGTATTTTGTCAAGCTCCTGCCTGACTCTGTGTCCATCGGTGTCCTGTAGTCTCAATTCTCTTTCTTTTCTTCGACTTTCACTTTCTTGAAGTCTCTTAGTTTCCTTGAACCGGATCTTTTTTTTTTTTTTTATATCATTCCTTGCTAATCCTCCTTCTTTAGCCATGTTTATTCTCTACTATCGTCACCCTCTTGCTTCCATATCTTCTCGGTCATTCCTTTGTTAGAGAATTGCATTATCTGTAACGTTAGTTTCATCTTTTCCTACCAACGTTGCAATATTGTCATGGCGTGTTCCGGCCGGGGAACAAATTGAGCGCCTGTTGAAACAATGCGCATTTATTCCCAATATACTTAACTGCGCGGAGTTTTTTTAAAGAGAAATATTCCTGCCTCTGTTGCTTTCCGGTGACAAAGTTTCTAGAATTTTCCCCACTTTTATTAAGAAGTTTGGGTAAGTTTGAATAAGTGTCTCCACCATATATTTATATATTTAACTAGTGAAGCCTCGTTGCCCATTTTAGATGAAGCTTCTATGCGTTCGTGCCACTGTTTCCGTGTTTTCACACTTCTGAAGCAAAATCGAAATGAATGAAATAACCACAGGAGAATTTCATTTCACCATCAGGGCATGCCGCAGACAGAGCACGACATCATTATTTCCACGCCATATTTTGGCCGGTGACTTACTCTTTTTATTCTATCTCTATCGCTAGTTTGTCCCTCATTCCCTTCATCTGTCTCTCTTGAAAATGGTACTTCACAAGAGTTTACTTTCTTGACTCCAGAATTAATGCTGGAAATACATGGAATGCGTTTCTTTCTCTTTCTTCAAGGGATTACGGAATGATCGGTTTGCTTATTAACAAGCATGAATCGTGGATTCAGACATCTAACAATATAGGATTCTTTCGAGGGCCCGTAATTAGAATGAGTACACTTTAAACCCTTTAACTTCCAAACGGCGAGCGGTGCCTCAGTTATCTGTGTGTGGTGTTCACGGAAACGGGGCCTCCCAGATCTGTGGCAGAGTTGCGTCTCGGCTCCGATGACGCTTACTAGTGCATCCATTTCACTGCACTATTGGATGGACATGAGGTTAAGCATACGTATAGGCGTGAGATGGCAGGGAAGCAAATCTGTAAAAATTGCTTGCTAAAATTGGATGTGTAGGGCAGAAAGGCGCAGCCTGGCTGTAAAGAATGACACAAACTAACGGCCAGCATTGTAAGAGAGAATTAAGGCTGAGAGCGAACGCAATCAACAAACTGTATATTACTCTCTTTATATGTGTGCAGCGTTCTATTGGAAGCGCAGTTAGTAACTTTTGTCTTATATTTTTGCATTAAAAAAAAAATTTCTGCAGCCCGAAGTATCATGCATATTCTTATTGATCATATTTCTTCCTTCGAAGCAACTAGTCCCCTAGTCTGTATAGGGCAGAGCTTCTTAACCTATATAGTCCACGGATCCATTGGGCGTCCAGAAATGGATTCTGAGAGGTCCGTGCAATTAACCTAAAAATTTGAATTTTATTTTCTCCACAACATTTATTCAGAAAATTATCATTGATTTGTGCATTAAAAAATATTCTTTTTTCAGATTGTTGTTTTTGTTTGTTTTTCAGTTTGACTACAGTGTGCGTTTAACGATTTTTCCTTGATGTTATAATTTGCATATACAAATTTTCATTCTGCGTCTGTGTACATTTTTTTCTAAGAAGAGACCCGAAGCTTTCGCCAAACAATCAAAGGGGTCCGTAGTTTTCACCGGACAATCAAAGCGTCCGTAGCCTTTACCGGACAATCACAGTAGTCCATGGCACAAGCATGGTTAAGAAACCCGGGTATAGAGAAACAGATAATAACGTGTTATAGGAGCAAAGTCAGAATGAAAAGAAAAGTGGTTAGACAATGTGAAAGAAATCCTGACGATATTGTCATGGTAGTATGACGCTGACAAAAGTAACACAGTTCGCACATATACGCTAGCTGATTCTCCATACGACGTTTAAACAACATACTTGGAAAGAAAAAGTTTAAAAATAAGTACTTTGTATTTCATAGATTCATGTGTCAATTCAGTCCTATTGTATGGCTCTGAAACATGAAAAACAACAACCAAAAAAGCTACAGACATTCATAAATGGGTGCTTGCGTAGAATAGAAGGATTGAAGTGATATGACACGATCACTAATGTGGAACTTATGACAAGAGCCAGATAAGTGCCAGTGGAACAAGAGATGAGAAGAAGGCACTGGAGATGGATGGGGCACACACAGAGAAAACCTATTGACGTCATTCCAAGCCAGTCCTTGTTCTTAGAATCCCGGGAGTAAGATACGTAGAAAGTAACCAAGGAATACACGAAGGAGAGAACTGGAGACATACATGAAGGGGATGGAGAAGATATGGGAAAACCTAGTACGGGGCAGGAAGATTTGACATAAGTTTATTGAAAGCCTATGCTCCTTTTGGGGGCTGAATGCCGATAAAGATGATGTCATAGATTTAACTGTTATAGATTTGTTGATCCTTCCCTGCCACTACTTTTCTCCCTCTGCTAGTCTTCTTTTCCTTGTATGAGGAGATGCTCAAAACATTGCCACCTGGCGGTGATTGCAGCTCAGCTCAGAACATTGCCACGTGGTTATAGTTATGACTGAGGAGTTGTAAATATATGTGCTATTTGGCCCTGGTGGTGTTTTACAGGATTCTGGTTAACAGCTCATGTTGGTAATGTGTGTTTATTCACCGAGTTGTTAATATTCTGTTTCCGGGCTCGAATGTGTTCACATCAGTCATTATTTGTTTATCCTTTATGGCTGTGTCGCTGTCTCTTTCATAACCAGGCTCTCGCGTGTTTGTTCTTTTCTATCTGGTCATGTCTCTTTGTTTTTAATCGTTTCTCTACCTGTAGTCTTGTCAGTATCTTCCTATTTGTGTATTAGTTGCCACCCCCCCCCCCCCCCTCCCCCCCCCCCCCCCCAAAAAAAAACAGAACAAAAAAAAACCAGGAATTATTCATTCATTCATTCATAACCCTCATCTCCCAAAGGAGCATAGGCCTTCAACAAACACATGCCAAGTCCTCTTGTCCCGTGCCATCATCTCAAGTTCTTTCCATGTTCTCTTCATCATTTTCACCTCTGTTTCCAACTCTCTTCTCCATGTACTTCTTGGTCTTCCTCTGCCTCTCTTGCCCTGGGGGTTCCAGAACAAGGACTGCCTTGTAATGCTATCAACAGGTTTCCTCAGTGTGTGTCCTATCCATCGCCATCGTCTTCATCTCTTGTTCCACTGGCACTTGTCCAGTTCTTGTCATCAGTTCCACATTGGTAACCTTGTCATACCATTTTAATCCCTCTATTCTACGCAAGCACCCATTTATGAAAGTCTGTAGCTTTTTGGTTGTTGTCTTTGTTGTTCTCCATGTCTCAGAGCCATACAGTAGGACTGACTTCACATTTGAGTTGAAGATTCTTATTTTCGTGTTGGATCCGATTTCTCTTGATCTCCATATATTCCCAATGCAATGAAAGCTCCTCTTGCCTTTTGTATTCTTATTTTGATATCGCTGTCTGTCCCTCCAACTTTGTCTATATTACTGCCAAGATATGTGTATGATTCTACATCTTGAATTGGTGTTTCTTCAAGTTCAACCCTGTTATCATTACCTGCATTTATTCTCATTATTTTTGTCTTTCCCTGTGTATTTTCAGACCCAATTGCTGTGACCTCTCATCGAGTGTTTTCAATTTGTCCTGCATCTGATTACGGTTGTGGGACAGAAGAGCCAAGTCATCAGCAAAATCCAGATCATCCAACTGCTTAGTCAGAGTCCACTGGATTCCATTTCTGTTGTGTGTTGTCGATGATCTCATAACCCAATCTATTGCCAGCAAGTGTGGTGAAGTGGGATGTTATAAATATTTATAGGGGACTTAGTGTACTGACTGAGATCAGCTGTGAAGGTATCTATATCTATTAAAAGTAGTGTATTATAGATAACCTTACTTGCTACCACATATCTCTTTATCTCAGTCAGAATTATTCTGGAATAGTGTGATGCTACGTTATGTGTCTAGGGTATGTGTATGATGAAGTGTAAGTCACAACA
>JAMPIV010022174.1:0-90828 GCA_024509875.1 Oreohelix idahoensis | reverse complement strand
GTCTTCAGGTGTGAACTTGATAGTGGACTTAAAAATTAAGGGATTATTTTTCTCTTTAATTTTTGCAATAATTATTTTGCTTTTCCACTGTAGCCACTTATTTTTTTTAGAAGTAATCTTAACTACCATTTTGTTGGCGTAGTCGCGGTTTGCATTAGGTGCTTTATTGCCGATTCATAGCAGCGAGAGTTATAATTTTATTTTTGGAGGAGGTATCCCAGGGTTAAGGATATCATCTTTTGATTTTTTGGTAATTTTTTCTCGTAAGTGGTAGGAACCAGTGTATCCTTTTTCCTATTTTCTATCTCCACGTGTCTCAGTCACTGACATAATATGGCCGAGAGGGCAAAGCTTAGACAACTCCTCAGGGACGAAGCGAGAGAGGAGGGACTGGGAGGAGAAGAAGCGAACGCTTTTGTCAGGGACGAACTTGAGAGATATGATGCGGAGAGGAAAGAAGGAGATCTAAAGAGGAAAGAAAAAGCAGCGGAGAGGAAAGAAGCGGAAGACCGTCTATTACAGCAGAAGAAGATGGACGAGGAAATGGAAATTCGCAGGATGCAGCACGAGGAAAGAGAGAAGGAAAAGGAGAGACAGCATGAGGAAAGAGAAAATAAGCAACAACGACCCAGCATGAGCTGGCGCTTAAAAAGCTCTAGAACTCCAAAGTCGTGGTGCTGCCTCTACCTCCAGCAATGGAGAGTCTTCTCCTCATTCTTCCTTAACTGACCCTTCTAACACTCAATCTCTTCAACTAAACGCCATGTCTTTCACTCTAGAATCTTTTCCTTGTCCAAATGAGAAGATTGACACATGGTTAGAAACATTTGAGAAAATTGCAACTCTGTACGGGTTAGAGAGGTCGCGTTGGAATATGAAACTTTCCCAGGCCCTAAAAGGTTCTGCTTATGATGTTTATTCTAATCTGGAAAGTAGCCAACAAGACGACTACGATGTGTTGAAGAAAGCGTTACTGGAGCGCTTTGAAATGAACGCTCGCAAGTTTTTGCAACTGTTTCGCAACAGCCGGAAAGAGAATTCTGAAACCTTTCACCAGTTCTCTTCCCGGATAAAGGGATATTTGGACAAAGTGCCTTGAGCTCTCGCAGCTCCCCTCTACCTATGAAGGTCTTGAGGGATTTGTTTTAACAGAACAAATAAAGAACACTTTGTCTGCTGATACCCGGAGATTTCTCGCTGAGCAGGGGGCAGAAAAACTTGAAGACATTTTGGAAAAGTCTGAGCGTGATCACAATGCGCTGGCTGAACTAAACAACGGCCACAAAGCGGAAACCGACAGAGGAGCATTTTCGAAAACATAACCTAGAGCAATCTTCTCAGGCTTCTAACCAAAATAACCACAGAGAAAACTGGACCTCAAAACCCCCCTCCTGAAAAATCCAAGTTCTACAAGAACAAGTACCCCAACCACCCCAAACAATCTGATCAATCCGACCGTCCTTCATGGCAGCGTGGCCAGAAAGGTCAAGGTGGCAAAGGGAGAACCCCTGAGCACGGGACATATGATCAGAGCGAGCATACCGAGCCGAAACGCATCGGATGCTTATTGACAGTCTCGCAAGGCAGAATTATTGACAGTGATTCCCAACCTGTTGGGGATAGACCCTCAACGCGAGGTATTGTTACATTGAACGGTTCTCAAACTTCTTGCTTATTTGACACGGGGCTTTCTTATGATTGCATTGTTGACAGAAACCTGGTCAAACCCGGTAAAAAGACAGCAGAGACCGTCCAATTTTGTGGAGTTCGTAAGAGTGATGCACCTACAGCGCTTCCCATCGCATTGGTGGAGATACACTCTGACTTTGTCAGAGGTGTGGATCAAAGCGGCTGTTATGGATGATCCCATCTACCCAGTCATACTTGGCGGTAGATACGTGTGTATTGGGAAACCGGAAGAGCCGATTGTGGCAGCAGTAACTACAAGAGGGCAAACCAAGAAGGAACGGGAGCCTGCGCCTAATTTGTTACCCATGGAACTTAAAGAAGCGCAACAAAAGGACCCTACTTTGGCACCCAGCTTTAGGAAACTGCCCATGGCTAAGGAACCCAGACAGCACGGGGACATTTTTTCTAAGGATGGCGTACTTTATAGGAGAACGGGCAAGCCTGACCAAGGTTACAACCAGCTCCTAGTACCGAAACAGTACAGAAGCCAAATCCTAGAAATGGGGCACTCTCTTCCCTTCAGCGGACATATGGGACAGAACGCCACAAACCAACGTATAACCACTCATTATTGGTGGCCAGGAGTAAATACTGATATTATCAGATATGTTAAATCCTGTGCCCAGTGCCAACGTGTACCACCCAAGCAACGGACACCCCCAGTCCACATGGGTGAAATGCCAATAGTGGGAACACCATTCGAACGGGTTGTGATCGACATTTTAGGGCCTTTCGAAAGGACTAAAAGAAGGAACAGGTTTATCCTGACCTTAGTCGATACATGCACTTTATGGGCAGAAGCTATCCCGCTAACATGCGCAGATGCCAAGCATGTCGCAGAAGCCCTCGTGCAGATTTTCACTCGGTTGGGATTCCCTCAGCAAAGTGTTGACGGATAACGGATCTCCATACCGAAACCTGTTGATGGATGAGATCGTTAAGATCTTGAGGACCCAACACATCCACACTAAGCCATATACTCCGGCCGGAAATGGGCTCGTGGAACGTGCTAATGGAAACCTCAACATGATGCTAAGTAAACTGGCACAAGTGAAACCTGAATATTGGGATCTTTTTTGTATTACCTGCAGCTTTATTTGGCTACAGAGAATCTCCTCATACCTCCACAGGATTTCCGCCAGCTACACTCTTCTTCGGCAGACCCATTAAGGGGCCCGCTTGAAGCCTTTACTTCCGTCTCTGACAGGACGAGAAGGCGGAATGAGACAGTTGTCTCCAGCAAGTTAAATATGTGTCGGTTTTAAAGGAAAGGTTGAAAACTAGGGTGGGGGACCTAGCAACGACTAACTTTAAGCGAGCACGCACCAAGCACGCTAACCGATACAGGAAAAGTTGCGAAAAGAGAGAGAAAATGGAAACAGGAGAGAAAGTTTTTGGTGTTACTCCCGAACCGAGAACAACCAACTGAAGATCGGATGGCAAGGGCCGTTTACCGTCCTGAAAAATGATTTCTCTAAGGCTAACTACCAGATCTCTATTCAAGGAAAATGTGACAGCGCCATCTTGAGGTCTGTCGTTCTCGGCGCTGGCCCCATCTGGGCAGTCATGTTGTCTATGTGGTTTAGTGCCTTTTGATCACGTTATCTTCAAGCAGATTTATTACAAGGCCTAATAAGCCTACATATTAGTTGTGTTTTTTGCTCTAGTTGTGTATATCTGTGTTTTCATGCATTCTGGAGCAATAATCGCGTGTGTTATCTGTGTGGCGTTGATTAATACGAGTAGCGCGCAGTAAAATTGAGTGGTTAGGCCAGGGCCTATAAAAGGGGGTAGCAAGTGGCGAAACTGGGATTGTTGAGACAGCCGCCCAGTGAGAACAGACGAAGAAGACACACAAGAGCCAAGCTGTAAATGCCTTGAGCACGTGAGTTAATTTAAATTAGCATTAGTTTTCTAGGATTCTGAAATTATGTCGATGTGGCTATTTTAACGTTTAATGGAATAAATAAACAGATAGATAGATGTGAAAGTTTAAGAGCGATTATTTTCATTCTTCAGAAAGGCAGACATAGTGTGAGGCTATTTCACTGCGAAATTTAGATAAGATTAACAATCGCAAGATAGCAACCTCGTGGTGACAAAATCAGGCGGTGTGATAGCGAGTCTGAGCAAACACGCTCCGCGTGTTAAACCTATAATATGTTATGCCGAGCGACACGCGGTGTATTTAGTTCCAGTTTTTGGTTAAAGCCAAGAATATTATTCTTTAATGTAAGAGTAATTTTATTTTATCCTTTAATGTAAAAGTAATTAAGTGTATTTCACGATTATTGATTATTCTACTGTTTATCTTTAGTGGTTACTTAGAAGGGGAATAGTCATTTAGATTTCTGGTGCGTAAGGCAAGTTGAGACAGGTGTTTCTCTGTTTGCTCCTGGTTGAGCATGGAAAACACCCATGCGGCTGGTGTCCACCACAAGTCAACAGAAGCATTTTTATGCTGTTACAGTGGTTGTTCCTGTAATAATGTGTTTCATGTGATGAGTTCCCAATCTCGTCAGGGGTCACATATGACACAGTTTTTGTGGCCAGGCGCACCAGTCGTCACTTACGACATGGTCAGAGTGCGGGAACGAGTATTGATGTGGGTTGGTTGAGAGGTAGTAGTTAATTCTCATTATTGAGATTATTTGTTGTACATGTATTGAAGAATATTATTTTATGTCCAGTTGATTATTATTGTTATGTGAACATGGTTTGTGAGAGCACGTGGGCGTACTTAGAGTTGTATATTTCTCTCCTCCGCTCCTGAGGGAGCATGGGGCCACCGGTGTGGTTTGCCTCAGCATGAAGCATTCAGGTGCTCTTGCAGTAGTGGTTTCGGTAGCAACCTATGTTACCCGGTGCGATTGCCAGCCTCATGCACAACACCATACTAGTCGCATTGGACGACTGTCATGAAATATTCTAATCCACATATATAAATTATTAGGTAAATATGAAGCCTAACAAATAAAATTAATAAAGAGAAGAGCAATGGTAAAATGACAGTGCTGTCCCAAAGAATGTACTCGAAATCCCCCTTGTTTTCTGCTTCGTCTGCAAATTGTAACGCTTTCACGTTGATAGTAAAGCTTACTGTATTATTACCCGCCTTCTTCAATGAAACGTGTGCTGTATTTCTTGGAAAAGCATTGAGACGTACTGCGTAATGACCTAAATTAACCCTAACATTAATTATACTGCGTTACCAAAACGAACGAACAGATGGACTAAAGGGATAAAAGAGAGAAGGGAGAGGCAGAAAGCCGAACACTAAACCCGCTTCGCGCGATACACAATTACTACCATCACGCGTGTAAGTCTACATGCACTAATTTTTTTTCAGACGGACAGTGATAAAATACACTACCCTTTCCCAGAGTTAGGTTTATAAATCATAACAGACTCTTATTAGAAAAGACAACATTATATGGGTTTACGTTTGAACACATAACAGTACCCAGACAGCACATCTTCTAAACAGGAGATAGAAGAAATTGCATATTTTGAACGCAGCCACGTAGCTCCTTTAAATTAGTATTTTTGGGTTCCTTAGGGTTTGCTGACAAATAATATGTAAAACGTTACGCAAATAGTCCAGGAATTAATAAATTATACCCAAAATAAAATATTGGGGGTGCCTGACAGCATAAAATCATTTCTGCTCATAAAATTTTTTTTATAACGTGTTTGAAAAAACCTTACGTTACATAAATAGCCTACCATGTAAACTCCAAATTGATTGGAGCGCAACAAATGAAAGCCTAACCACGATTGGTCGGGCAATAAATACTATCTTGGTTGTTAGGGGAGACGGGAAAAGATAACATTTTTTCAAACACTTGTCGAAACGTGGCTCATTGGCCAGTCTCGCTGATATACACACTTGGGAGCGTTAGTTCGAGACCACTAATTCAAATAAGCTTGATAAAGCGACAGTACGTTGAAGCCAGCTCACATTTTTGCTAAAATAAAAGCCTGGAACATAGGCAGAACGGAATTTGTGCCAGTTTGTGCCAGAATTCATTGCTAATCAACGTATCTGTGTTTATTTCCATGAAATTGTGGTAAGCTTGAACCATTCAGTATCTTTTAATGAAAAATTGAATGTGAATTGTTGATTTATGCCTGTATATATATGTGTAGTTCAGTGGCAAACGTGAGGTAAAGCCTATAATGCTCCAGCCTGAACAGAGGGTGTCGGAGAGAAGTAAAACGGCATGGAATGGCCAAATAGTACACTGACACCTGGATGATGGACTAGAAAGAAATAATGCTGGAAGTGCAGAGGCGTAGTAACCATTAAGAAGGGTAATACTGGAATAAAGTATTTCAAATGAAGCTGACTGTTGGCCTAACGCTCTGAACGCAATGTTTGTGCTGTATTGTGATCAGTGTAAAAGAGAATATAAATTAGTTATGAAGTAGAAGGTACATCCTTCTTGATTTCAGGGACAGTGGTCTTGATGGTAGTGAGCAGCATCTGGTCAGAGATTTGCTGAATCCAGAGTCGGACAGCATACTCCTTGGTCTTTTTAGCTATCAGTGAGGTGTCTCCTGAGCCCAGAGGAGAATTCGAGCAGAGGAGTCCTTTCCTGCCGCCATCACGCCAGATAAGCGAATTGGCCAGCTGAGCTCAACATTATGTCCCCTCATCTTGAAATAACTTTATAAAAATACCATTCAGAGGGGAATTTACTTGTCTTAAAATCAGGAACTGTGAACATCTCCAATAATAGTCCCTAAAAGACAAACTATTGAAGTCATGATGACCAATACCAACAGAGCTTGAACAAAACAAAACCAGTATTACCTCATTTTACTACTACACAACTGACACACATAGAACATTTGTACTAATATATGTCACTACAATATTCATATTAAATACATTCTGTACATAACTTGTAATTTAAATTGATTGTGATTCCTGGTTCCCTTGTAGTTGAATCAGGACACATATTCCTTCATGCCAGTAATGAATACATATTGTTATTTGAAAGTTTATCAGTGACTCTTTTAAGATATCTTTGTAGAGTGTTATATGTATGTGAGTGTCACAGTGTTGTCAAGAGTAGTGGATTAAATTAAATTGTTTATCTGTCTGTTGTTGTGACTTACACTTCACCATACACATACCCTAGACACAAAACGTAGTCACCACACTATTCCAGAATAATTCTGACTGAGATATATAGATATGTGGCAGCAAGTAAGGTTATATATATAATATACTACTCTTATTAGATATATATATACCTTCACAGCTGATCTCAGTCAGTACACTAAGTCCCTTATAAATATCTATAACATCCCACTTCACCACATATATTGGGGGCTCGTCCGGGATTTTGAATCTTTAACTATTAAAAATATTGGGGGGTAATTCACTTCAGGGAATATAAGAATTAAAAGGTATCCTTGGGTGGAGTTAAATAAGGTTGAGCTCACGGTGCCTGTGTTGTCCATTAGAGATTGAATTGTTGGTTAGACATTGTATAAATTTACATAATAGACAATGGCGGACCTGGCCAAATTTCGATCTGCTGCGGTTCAGACTGCAAAAGAGTTAGGATTAGATGGGCAAGTTATGGTTGCCTATGTCACAACGGAATGTGACAAATTTATTGAACGCGAAGAAAGAAGATTAGAAAAAGAAGCGGCTGAAAGGGAAATTAAGAAGTTACAATTTGAAGCTGAGGCTGAGACTAAGAGGTTGCAAGCTGAGGCTGAGACTAAGAGGTTGCAGATTGAGGCTGACAAAGAGGCTAAAGCATTGGAAGCCGAGGAAAGAAGACAAGCTGCAGAAAGAGAAGAGAAGAAATTAGCTGCAGAAAGAGAAGAGAAGAGATTAGCTGCAGAGAGGGAAGCAGAAAAGGAGGAGAAGAGATTACAAAGGGAACATGAGTTACGACTAAGGGAGTTTGAGTTTCAAGGCCATGCTCCTGAAAATGGTGCCAGTCCCTTTGCCTCTGATGCTACGGTTACTCAAGGAGCCTCAATCTCAGCTATGAATTTTCATTTAGATCATTTTGTTGAGAAAGACGATGATATTGAGAGCTATATAAATAGGTACGAACTATTAGCTACCACGTATGGGTTAGAGAGAGAAAGGTGGAGCTTAAAGTTATCTCAGGGACTTCGTGGGGCAGCTTATGAAGTTTTTGCAAAAATGAGCAGAGGTGATCAGGAAAATTATGACATGCTAAAGCAGGCTCTTTTGTTAAGGTATGAAAAGAATGCAGAGTTTTACAGGAAAAAATTTAGGAATGCTAAACTACTGTCAGGTGAAACCTATCACCAGTTCTCTGCACGAATCGAGACATACTTGGAGAAATGGACTTCTCTGGGGAAAACCCAAGATCTTAAGGAAATGGTCCTTATAGAGCAACTAAGAGAGTCCATGGCTCCAGACCTGAGAAAGTTTCTCATGGAACAAGGTGCAGAGAGGCTGGGTGAGTTGCTAAATGTTGCTGAAAGGTATCAAGCAGCTCAAGCAGAGGTAACAGGTAATAAAAAGAAACAGGTGGATAACTTCAGGGCACCACAGAACTTTAATAAATTTGATCCTAGGGATCAAAATAAAGGTAAGCACCAATTTGATAGGCCACGGTATGAAAATAAAAATAAATTCCCACAATTCGATGAAAGGAAATATGATGAAAGAAAATCTTTCAACCAAGGAAAAAGGTGGTGTAAGAATTGTCAGATGGACAATCATGACACTGACCGTTGCAGAAGGAAACCTGTGTATATGGCAACCCTTCAGGTCAGGTCGACCTCAAGACAGGAGGAGGATATTATGTTAGATACCACTCCAGAAGAGATGAGGAAGGCACAGGCTGGGGATAAAACACTCAAGCCTTGTTTCAGAAAATTGTCAACTTGTCATACAACTCCAGGCAAGGGAGATTTTTACATGAAAAACAAGTTGATGTATAGGAAGACTGGAGCTAGATCCAATGGTCAAGGACAGCTGGTACTTCCTAAAAGATACAGGACAGAATTAATAAGGAGCCTACATGTGAAACCAGATGGGGACCATGAGAAAATAGGTACCATCATTCAAAAGGTGGCTCACAATTATTATTGGCCCAAAGCAAGATGGGACATTGAGAATTTTGTAGAAAGGTGTAGCATAGCACATGAGGGAACACCCACAAGTGGGAACATGGATCAGGACCTGGACACGCCACGGGGCAAAATTAGGCCTGATAATAAAAAGAGAAATAGATTTGATAAAGTGGACCAAATGGAATGGGAAGCCCCTTTTCACGGACAAGCTTCACTTAACTGTTTTACAATGGCCACTATGCGGAGAGTGCAAAAAGATGTCTTACCCCAGGATAAGCCGACAATCCCTCAATCGGACTTAAACAACTGGAGGAAGAGGATGTAGGGAGGAAATCTCTCATCAAGAATTTTAAGTGGGGAGAAAGCCCCAAAAGAAAAATTGGTAGCGGTCGTTTTGTGAATGATAATTCTGGGAGGAAAAATCATCACTATAAAGCTTCAAGTGGAAGAGACCATACCGGTGCATGGACAAATAGGTCCACACAATTAAAGGTCCATATGTAGCTTTGTTAAGAACGTGGACTGATGAAAAGGCAGAGGAAAACATTACATCTTCATACCAATATGTGAATGAGCTGACCACTCGGTTAAAAACTGGCTGGAAACTTGCCAATGAAAATTTGAAACAAGCCAGAAAGAAACATGCTGCCTATTATAACAGGAAGGCGAAAGACAGAAATTTGGCTGTGGGAGAGAAGGTACTGCTTCTTTTGCCTGGGAGTCAGAATAAGTTACAAATTGGATGGCAGGGTCCATATACAGTTCTAGAGAAGGTGTCTAGAACAAATTATAAGATAGATAAGAAGGGGGAAAGAAAAAATCTATCATGTGAATCTCCTGAAGAAATATTTGGAAAGAGAACATCAGGAAGAGACACACTTGTTGACCTTGTCCATCGCCATGGAGATGAAAAAGGAACCACTTTCATCATTTGAATATCCATTACACCCCTGTGAGACAGCAGCACAGGTGAAAATCAGTACACATTTAACGAAAACTCAGAAAGAGAGAGTGCAACAGGTTCTAAATAATCATGCAAAGGTGTTAACAGACCGACCAGGGCATACAAACCTATTGGAATATGATATGAAATTAATAGACTCCACACCTGTCTGTATGAAACCATATTCGATTCCGTTTGCTAAGGAAAAAGCTTTGAAGGAAGAGATAGACTATCTGTTGAAGGAAGGAATTATTTCGCACAGTGAGTCTTCGTATAGTTCCGGTGTTGTACTTTTAAGGAAGCCCTCTGGAGAACATAGACTCTGTATAGATTACAGGAGACTGAATGCTATTACAGAAGGACAGGTGGATCCATTGCCGGATACAAATCAGCTGTTTGCCAGACTAAATAAAGCTAAATATTTCTCAAAAGTGGATCTGAGTAAAGGATACTATCAGATTCCAGTAAAGCCTGAGGTTAGACCATACCTAGCTTTTAGTACCTCAGAAGGACACTATGAGTTTAATAGACTGCCATTTGGATTGAAGAATGCGCCTAGTGTCTTCTCTAGAATGATGAGAAAATTATTGGATCCTCTGAATAATCCCTGTATAACAAATTTTATGGATGATATCCTTATAGCAACAGAAACATTTGAGGAACACATTGACTCTCTGAACATGCTGTTTGATCGACTTAGGGAGGCAAATTTAACAGCCCGACCAACCAAATGTTGCGTTGGATGTAAAGAATTGGAATTTTTGGGACACACAGTTTATCAGGGAAACATGACCCCTGACCCAAAGAATTTAGAGAAACTACAGAAAGCCCCGAGACCACAAACCAAGAAGGACGTGAGATCCTTTGTCTCATTATGTGGTTTCTACCAGAAGTATATCAAAAAACTTTAATTCCATATGTGCACCTTTAACGGAATTGACACGTAAAGGACTTCCAGATCGCATTACATGGACACCACAATGTGAAATGACTTACCAAGAATTGAAGGAAAAGCTCACAAGTAAACCCATTTTGAAATTACCTGACTTAAGTCAAGAATTCATAGTAAGGACGGATGCAAGTAATATTGGGCTAGGTGCAACTTTACTACAGAAATCAGATGCATTGGATGGGGAATTAAGCCCAGTGGCATATGCTAGCAGAAAGTTGAATAAAGCTGAAATCAACTACTCAACTAGCGAAAAAGAATGTCTTGCAGTAATATGGGCAATAAAGAAATTCAATATTTATCTATATGGGAAGGCATTTAAGTTGCAAACTGACCACAAACCTTTATCGTTTTTAGCACAGGCTAAGCATGAGAACTCTAGGTTACTCCGATGGTCTTTGCTTCTGGCTCCATATAATTTTTAGCATTGAATATATATCTGGAAAAACCAATCTGGGAGCGGATTTTTTAAGCCGCCATCCGTGTGATGAGAATCACCGTAAACCCCAGAAATAATAATAAATTTCTATATGTGTATATGGAATAAAGGACTGACATATAATGTCTGTTTTAAGAGGGGAGGTGTCATGAAATATTCTAATCCACATATATAAATTATTAGGTAAATATGAAGCCTAACAAATAAAATTAATAAAGAGAAGAGCAATGGTAAAATGACAGTGCTGTCCCAAAGAATGTACTCGAAATCCCCCTTGTTTTCTGCTTCGTCTGCAAATTGTAACGCTTTCACGTTGATATAAAAGCTTACTGTATTATTACCCGCCTTCTTCAATGAAACGTGTGCTGTATTTCTTGGAAAAGCATTGAGACGTACTGCGTAATGACCTAAATTAACCCTAACATTAATTATACTGCGTTACCAAAACGAACGAACAGATGGACTAAAGGGATAAAAAGAGAAGGGAGAGGCAGAAAGCCGAACACTAAACCCGCTTCGCGCGATACACAATTACTACCATCACGCGTGTAAGTCTACATGCACTAATTTTTTTTTTCAGACGGACAGTGATAAAATACACTACCCTTTCCCAGAGTTAGGTTTATAAATCATAACAGACTCTTATTAGAAAAGACAACATTATATGGGTTTACGTTTGAACACATAACAGTACCCAGACAGCACATCTTCTAAACAGGAGATAGAAGAAATTGCATATTTTGAACGCAGCCACGTAGCTCCTTTAAATTAGTATTTTTGGGTTCCTTAGGGTTTGCTGACAAATAATATGTAAAACGTTACGCAAATAGTCCAGGAATTAATAAATTATACCCAAAATAAAATATTGGGGGTGCCTGACAGCATAAAATCATTTCTGCTCATAAAATTTTTTTTTATAACGTGTTTGAAAAAACCTTACGTTACATAAATAGCCTACCATGTAAACTCCAAATTGATTGGAGCGCAACAAATGAAAGCCTAACCACGATTGGTCGGGTTATAAATACTATCTTGGTTGTTAGGGGAGACGGGAAAAGATAACATTTTTTCAAACACTTGTCGAAACGTGGCTCATTGGCCAGTCTCGCTGATATACACACTTGGGAGCGTTAGTTCGAGACCACTAATTCAAATAAGCTTGATAAAGCGACAGTACGTTGAAGCCAGCTCACATTTTTGCTAAAATAAAAGCCTGGAACATAGGCAGAACGGAATTTGTGCCAGTTTGTGCCAGAATTCATTGCTAATCAA
Organism: Oreohelix idahoensis; assembly: GCA_024509875.1. NCBI lineage: Eukaryota > Metazoa > Mollusca > Gastropoda > Stylommatophora > Oreohelicidae > Oreohelix > Oreohelix idahoensis. The sequence goes on along the minus strand of JAMPIV010022174.1, from coordinate 78,459 downwards.
CGTATCTGTGTTTATTTCCATGAAATTGTGGTAAGCTTGAACCATTCAGTATCTTTTAATGAAAAATTGAATGTGAATTGTTGATTTATGCCTGTATATATATGTGTAGTTCAGTGGCAAACGTGAGGTAAAGCCTATAATGCTCCAGCCTGAACAGAGGGTGTCGGAGAGAAGTAAAACGGCATGGAATGGCCAAATAGTACACTGACACCTGGATGATGGACTAGAAAGAAATAATGCTGGAAGTGCAGAGGCGTAGTAACCATTAAGAAGGGTAATACTGGAATAAAGTATTTCAAATGAAGCTGACTGTTGGCCTAACGCTCTGAACGCAATGTTTGTGCTGTATTGTGATCAGTGTAAAAGAGAATATATAAATTAGTTATGAAGTAGAAGGTACATCCTTCTTGATTTCAGGGACAGTGGTCTTGATGGTAGTGAGCAGCATCTGGTCAGAGATTTGCTGAATCCAGAGTCGGACAGCATACTCCTTGGTCTTTTTAGCTATCAGTGAGGTGTCTCCTGAGCCCAGAGGAGAATTCGAGCAGAGGAGTCCTTTCCTGCCGCCATCACGCCAGATAAGCGAATTGGCCAGCTGAGCTCAACATTATGTCCCCTCATCTTGAAATAACTTTATAAAAATACCATTCAGAGGGGAATTTACTTGTCTTAAAATCAGGAACTGTGAACATCTCCAATAATAGTCCCTAAAAGACAAACTATTGAAGTCATGATGACCAATACCAACAGAGCTTGAACAAAACAAAACCAGTATTACCTCATTTTACTACTACACAACTGACACACATAGAACATTTGTACTAATATATGTCACTACAATATTCATATTAAATACATTCTGTACATAACTTGTAATTTAAATTGATTGTGATTCCTGGTTCCCTTGTAGTTGAATCAGGACACATATTCCTTCATGCCAGTAATGAATACATATTGTTATTTGAAAGTTTATCAGTGACTCTTTTAAGATATCTGTGTAGAGTGTTATATGTATGTGAGTGTCACAGTGTTGTCAAGAGTAGTGGATTAAATTAAATTGTTTATCTGTCTGTTGTTGTGACTTACACTTCACCATACACATACCCTAGACACAAAACGTAGTCACCACACTATTCCAGAATAATTCTGACTGAGATATATAGATATGTGGCAGCAAGTAAGGTTATATATATAATATACTACTCTTATTAGATATATATATACCTTCACAGCTGATCTCAGTCAGTACACTAAGTCCCTTATAAATATCTATAACATCCCACTTCACCACAACGACACGCATGAGTGTGTGAGATAGTTGATGATATCAGGTGGGCGCATGTTTTCTGTATGGTAAGTGTTATTATCCATGCTATTAATGTTCACTTAGACATTGTTTTATTTATTGTTTTTCAGACAGTCTATGAACACTGACTGGGTGTTCGTTTGATTGTTTGTTGGATTGGTTGTTTGGTGTTCGGTTCTGTTCGGTAGAATTAAATGTTGATCTGCATAAGGCTTTTGGTTGCTTGAATTGTTAAGTCTGCTGCTGAGAGGGTTGCAAGCAACCAATTATTGCAACCCCTGTCAAACGATCCTTTATAAATTTTCTTGGTGCACGGGTCTTGGGTGTGAGGTAACACCTCTAGCGCCCCTGTCACAGAAAGGAGAAGGTTTTCCATTTAAATCTCTTAAAGAGATACTTGGAAAGACCAGTGCCAACCTCCGACCATCTCCTGACGATCGCCAGAGCTGACGAAGATGATGATAGTGGCAGGGATATTCCACCGCTATCACAAGAAATCTTTCAAAAATGTCAGAAGCGGCGACGCTCTTTCAAGCGCGCATGGGAGACATTCCAGAGGAAGGAAACTTTGGGGAGTAGACTTGAGTAGGAATTGGAGAGAGATGGAGGGGGAAGATGAGAGGGAAGAAGACAGATACCCCGAAGCTACGGTTATAGGAAATTTAATTCCATAACGTAGACATGGAGTGCTTCCATATCTTAAAGGGGGACGTCCTGTCACGTAGGTCTTTATGTCATTAAATTACCTACATCTTCTTCCTATTCTCTCACCCTAATCCTTTCATTTATATTCTTTCCATACTTGTTTTTCCTGTATTTTTTCGCATCACTCGGTTGCGAAAAATATTTTCTTCAGTATTTTTAAACTTTACCTGTTTCTTTCTCAAAAACTGAGAATCGCGCTAGGACGATATTACGTAGATGTCAGGGCTGCAGGGCGTCAGAAGGCGTGATAAGTCGGTTCGCTGAACATAGGACGTAGACAATCGTCTACATTCTCACCGAGCGCGCGAGCTTCTTCTCGGCATAAGTCCCGGTGAGGTGTGATACTTTACATCTGCACCGGTCAGTATTCAGACATTTGTCTGAAAAATCCCAAACTGACACGGCGCTCACTGTGGGCCATGGTCAGATGTAGTGTGAAAACTGCCCTGCATTGGAGACAGGTTGTCTGAGATTTCGCAACTGACACGCAGAAAGTGGCAGTTTACGACAGCCTCTTCTAGTTACGTAGTTGTTATGAGAAAGGGGAGATTATTTCGTTTTTGCGAAATAAACGTTCATCTCTTTGTCTGGGTTTTCATATATGCTAGAATGAGCTAGATTTCATTATCACTCAGTAACTTCGCAGTCAAGACTAGAACAAGCCTCGTTCGATTTCTAAAAATCTCTGTTAAAAGAGATGGCCTTTAGTTTGATCGAAGTGGTTTAGTTCTTAGGAATTCTGTGTTTGAGGTATCATATATTATTATCTAGTATATCTAGTATTTTGTGAAGTGTTTAAAAGTGCTAAATCGCTATTTATTTCTCTAGGTAGATCTGGTGCAGAGCGAATAATTTATAAGTCTGTATTAATTTCTAGTGACGTGTCTCAGTGGAAAGCAGGATAAATTATATTTCCAGCTTAAATTCAGTCGGCTATTACTAAATTTAATTTAACTGCTAAATAATCAGACGAGAACATAATTTTCAAACTAACTTATAACTGCTAGACTAGATGTCTCATGAGTCGTGACGAGAATATATTTATATATATATCTCTAATTCATGATGATAAATTTATGACTATAACTTATTTCACGGGAGGTGTTAAATGATAAGTTAAGGTTTACGCCCGCAGTTAAAATATAAGTATACCCTTAAACATAGGATGTATAAATATTTCATATATATGTTTCTTTATACAGAGATTTCTGTGGTAACCTAACTATACCAGCGTTACGTACTGATGAACCTATCCTGTGAAGACTAAAAAAACTTTTCCCTTAAAGACTTGGTCGTAAGTTTTTCAAGAACTTTAACGTGAACTGAAATAACGGGCCCAGGGTGCCTGAATTAGTCCTTCCAGAAACGATATTCTAAAGTACAGCCCTTGTGGCAAGTAACATTATTCATAGCATTAAACTTTCCGACATCTTTTTGACCAAATGTGTGGTGAACCCTGATTATCTGTTGAGAGAAGCTGTCCACCGGTCATTTTCCTAATTTAGGGAAACCTCGTGTTCTGACATTGTGTGCTCGCTTAACCCTAATTCTTACTTCGTGAGTCAAGATACACTAACTTTAGTCTGAAATAGCTGACGCCTGAAGCTGATGCTCCCCGGAGAAATTTCTGAGAAAAAAAACCAAAACCAGCAAACCACTCTGTAGAGCTGAGATCCGCTTCAGTGAACGACAGAATAGACAAAGGGTGTGAATGTTACCAAGGTTGCGCCAGACGGCAAGCTACATCACGTATGTAATTAGTACAGGGCCCTGATGAAAGAACCGAGTGAAAGTAGACGGTGTGAGGTATGTGAATTTCACCCATGTTTGTAATTCCATTTATGAAACTTGTTGTCAATGCAAGAATATTTTTTGACTTCCCTCAGGTTAAAACCTACTACATCTCAGTCGGTTCATATTTGTTTACGAGGAAAGAAAGAAAAATTATTAGACAAACTCATATGTATCACTGAATCTCCTGGCTTTCACTTTACTCATGGGAGCCGCGCTAGCGTAGTGGTTACAACACCGCTCTGGCGACCGGGTGATACAGGATCAAACCCGGGCGACGGCATTTGAGGATTTTTCGTCGACCGGGAATTGGACTGGATTAACTCGAGACCTGGCGAAAACATTTGAAGGAGTGTCGTCGACCAGGGACTGGCGGCTCCTGAGCCGACCCAGCTGCAATGGGTACCTCCGAAATCGGAGAGTATTTGCCTGAATGGCGAGGGACATTTGTCTCTGTACAAGAAATAAAGGGATACTCACGTAAAATCAATGTCAGGTTAGACATAAATGATAACCTTGAGATTTCGCCTCGAGTATTAGCGGGCGAACGAAAAAAAAAAAAAAAAAACTTTACTCATAACGGGACTGTGGGCTTACCTTGAGGGGATGAGATCATATTGGGGTCTATCATTTCTTGTAGCAATTTCATTGATTATTGTTTTGACCACGTGTATATGTTTATTTTCTTTTCTTGATGAATTTTATGTGTTGTGAGGAAATTTTTAGCTGATAAATAAAAACTTCCCTTTGAAACTAAAAACAGCGTGTTGGTCAGCTCGTTCAGAATATATATATGTAATCATTTTGATAGTCTTCCCACGTCTGTGTGTCTACCTGTTGTCACTGGTGTGTGTGCACGTGAGTGGTATGTTCATTACATATTAGCATATGTTGTCAATAGTCTGTCCGACTCTTACATAAGTGTCGTAGAAGATAGGCCTGAGAGAGAGAGAGAAGAATCTTGTCTTTTTCCAGGGGACCGTTCTATTGATTCGCTACCACTGCACTCGTGGAAAGATCTATTTCTGTATTAACTCTCACTGCAGCTAGCACTGATTCTATCTATTCAGAAGGGACCAACCAAAGTCTTAATTTCCTATCAAAAAATCTACGACAATTAGATACTCTTGAGTTTTGGGCCATTGTTGGACTACTACTGCAAAGCAGGAGCGGCAATACCGTCACATGGAGCACCACACGAAAAATGGCTGTCGACGGGCAAAGTGGAGACAGTTTGTTGCTGCTCTACAAGACGCCACTAGGTGTGATGGTCACTGACTGATTTGTCAGTCAGCGATCAATGACCAAAGAAGAAAGTAGTGGTCCGTGTATGCCAGTGACCATTTCCTGTGGGTCAAAACCAGCCTTGTAAATGGGTATGTCATCTGCAAATGTCAATGTTTATCCCAGTCCAGTTGGCTGAATGGTGGCTACTTTTGCTGTGTAAATGGTAAACAGCACCGGAGATAATGAAGAACCCTGGCATAGTCTAGGGCAAATGCACATTGGTACTGATTTCCCAAGCTAAATACAACTGATCTCTCAGTTAAGGCAGCTGCTATCCATCTTGTTAGCCAAGCGTTAACACTGCAAGTCATTACACAGTTCATTAATGTTTCAAAGTTCGCACTGTTATAAACATCTTTTTAAAAAATAAAAAGGATAGCTTAGAGAAAAGAACTGGGGGCATATATGAACGAGATAAAGAAGACATCACATGTAGCATTCACATCAATAATCTCATGTCACGTGCCTTTTCGTAGTATGACCTGAAATAAGAGCAGATGTTTTATTTCTCCCCTCTTCCTCCTCCTCTCCACACTGCGCACTACAAGATTCCCTGTTTAAAGGTTGCTTGATGCTTGCAATAATTATTGAGACAGAACCTGTAGCGTACATAAATTATGTTCCATGTTAATTCACGTGTATTAGTTATAATTTAAATGTATTTTTTCAAATGTTTCCTTAGAAAAAAGGGAGGCTGGCCACTTCAATTTCGTTACAACATGACTACACTGTATTTTAAATTTAAATATATTTTATTTACAAAACGTACCTGCGATCCTTGCATTTTCCAGCAGTTAACTGAATGAATTGCACGAACATAGCCATAGATGCGCTTTATAATAAATCTAACCAAACTAAGTACTGGACTGAGTGCACCATAACTTTATTTGCGTAATTCGTGAAATAATCTCCGTACCTCAGACGACTGCTTGAAGAGATCAGTATTCAGACATTTTATCTTGTTCATCATCTGAAGAAAGAGATATTATAAGTCAACATTTTTCGCGTTCCTTTATCTGATAGATAAATTGGCTTTTTATTAGCAGATCACCGGAGTCAATGCAGATGTGGTGCTCCATTTGGGACGCTATATCATGTAAATGGCTTGGCAGCCTCATATTCGATTATCCCGTCCGTGATTGACTGCCCTCAGTTGTGTGACACAACTTGATGTAATGATAGAGCGGAATTCGCAAAACTCTTGCCTCTTCTAATTTATACAGCAGAAGACTATTTTGTTTTTAACTCACTATTTCAAAAATTTCACAAGGTACTTTTTACTTCCGTTGCTTAAAATGTACTAAGACAGAAATAAACAACTACTTCGAAATGATATTTCAATTTTTTAAAGCGCCCTCTTCTCTCCCCCCTTTTTTATTTTTATTTTTTAAAATGTGCATTAATCAAACGTGGATCTGCGTTGTTAAGTCGCGGAAAATTCAGAGTCTGAGTTAGGACATTCTTTACCGACTCCACTAAAAAAAACAACAACCGATTCCACGACTGACCCCCGCTCCACAACCCTAGTTATAACCCCCAATGGGCTGAGCAGCATATATTCTAAATAATTTGTGTATTTATGTAAGCTGTACCACCGATGCTCAGTTAAATCAGCATTTTTCAATGTATGTATTTTTTTTCAGTGTTTTTTTTTTCTTTATTCTGTGTTTTTATTTCGTGTAATCTCGTGCATCTCAGTTATGGAGAGCAGAATAGCCCAAACAAAAAGCAATGTTCCATAAACAGGAAAGTATTTTATGCAACAACTCCTCGTCAATGGAAGTAAGAAAGAGTGTTCTTCAGCATTATATAGAACCGATCCTAAAATACGGAAGTGAGTCAGGGACAGTTAGTAAGTAATCATGAAAAACCCTGAAGGCCACAGAGATGTGGTTTTACAAAAGATTGTTAACACAACATGGAATAAGAGTAATCTGGATGTCCTGAAAGAAGACAATGCCCAAGGAATCTTTATTATTCACATTAGAAGGGAGCAATTTATGTTCTTTGGGCATTTTAAGAAGAAGAAGAAGACATTAGTCGCCTTCACTTTGCACTTCGTAAGTCTTCAGTAGAGAATCATTTATGTTTGTCCCATATACTATATTATACTCACAGACTTACCAGTTTCACCAGTCATAAATATTCCAGAAATAATTCACAATCTTATATCAGGCCAGAGAACAATGGATAATAGGTCATCTACCATCTTCTTTGTGCATAAAACTTGCAGTCTATTTCTATTTGCTGGACTTCCAATAAACAGTGCTTTTGTTATAAAATATAGATGTCACAAAAGAACGTGCCTTTCCGATGTTATTTCAGAAAGTTCTAAATCGTGACATGCTTCACAAGTTTTAAAACCACCCTTATCACACTGATAAGTTTAGGTTGGTTGTATGATCATACCTCCTGTTGGGAAGACAAATATCATTGGGTTGTAATTATGAAGCATGTCGTGGTTGAGTTAGAGTGTAGTATTTGTCGAGTTGGACAACAGTAGTGAAATCGACAAGGGATAGTGGACTGACAGAGTTATAGATTACACTTTAGATAAGGTGTAAATAGGAGATGGACTTGAGACAACCTGGAAGAAGATTTATCAAAATGATCTCTCTCTCCAGGCCTCAACTCACTTTTACTGTCTAAGCATCTCCAGCTCTCACTCTTTTCTCTTATCATACATAGAGATTATAGTAAAGAGCTAAAAACAAGTTACTTATGGACGGAAAGGTCGTGAACAGCGCATTAATAAATGTGTAAAATTTATTAAATGAAGAAAAGCATGAAAATAATGCATATCATCACAACAACATAAAATTACACCAATAACCAAATAATCATCAATAGTCATCAATAATCATATACACCAACAACCACACACAGATCATCATTCATAAAACCTGTAGAACACAGAGAGATGAAATAACTGAGTGTCAGGCCGTCCGTTTTCGGGACCATATGAAATAGCTCCAGTAAGTGGTTTTTTCGTATATATCCTCCATCGGTGATGGAATTAACCTGAATAAAATCACTGTATAGGCGCTATCATTGGTGATTCCTCCCTACTGGCGCGAGGTGGGCTGGAAGACTCTATTTACCTTCTGTTTACCAAAATGAATGAACTGCGTGGCAGTCCGTCCGTTTTCGGGGACCAGATGAAATAGTCCAGACAGTGTGTTACTTGTAGATCCTTCGTGAGGGACTATGCCTACAAAACTGTCCTTGTTGATACTATCATTGGTGACTCCCCCCTACTGGCGCGAGGTGGGCTGGGGGACGCTTTTTATCTCCTGCAGACCAACTGAATGAACTTAGCGACAGCCTGTCCGCTTTCGGGGACCAAGGGAAAAGCTCCAGTAAATGGTTTTTTTCGTATATATCCTCCATCGGTGATGGAATTAACCTGAATAAAATCACTGTATAGGCGCTATCGTTGGTGGGCTCCCCCCTACTGGCGCGAGTGGGGCTGGAACTCTGTCTATCTTTGGCTGGCTGCTCCTAAGTGCGAGGTTCTACATAACCCAGAGATCAACCATAGGACTAGGTCACTTCAGGACAACTGATCCCAAGGCGCTCTTATCCGGCGCTAGAATTGGCATGAAATCCGGTTTTTGGCTGGCTTGACTGTGGTTTGGCTGAGTGCCCCGTTTAGGCATACAGAGACTGGTGAATTGAATTCTGCTCTAGACATGCTGGGCTGTTTTGAGATTTTGGAAGCCGCATTGCCCTGACTGGTAATCCAATAGGCGAGTAGGAAACTACTACTGCATTAGATGATTTCAGATTTAGCGTTGGCTCGTGGCATTGCGTGAGCTTAACTCCCATGAGAGGGAAATGGCGTTGACAAAGGGTTGTTGTTTCAGGTATGGCTGTGACACTCGTGGGGCTAGATATCCTCAGAATCCCTCTAGAGCGAAGAGACGGTGTCTTCGTCTGACTGGAAACTAGACTAGCAATTCGGTATCCCCTGCAACTGAGACCGAAAAGAGACACCCTTTTACATCACGCAAATAATAAATCACACTAACTTTATATAGAAAGTTTCGCTCCACTATGGGATTAAATTTATTGTAGTTATTGCTATGATAGTTTAGGGCTGTCTTTAACCATGTCTCCTATTCCTTAAAAATATCAATTATCAACATGCGCCCGCATAGGCTTAATATCTTTTGCACACCCAGGTACCTGTCAGTAACTGTTCTGACAGCAACAATCTACTCCTGTTCTCCCAATCTCAACATACAGGAAACCTAACCTGTAGTTACAGTTAAACGAATATGCTTATTCATCTTACAACATTAAGTGAATTTACATAAACAGATTACAGCATTTGAAATTACACAGATAAATCATATGTCCCTTTGGGGAAACAAAATATTAATATCCTACAAATGAATACATAGAAAATGCAATGTTCTAGCTATAATAATACAGTTGTGGCTAAATCATAAGATATAATTATATCTATGCCTGGTGACTGCTTTCTGTGAAAGTTATGGACTAGTGCCTAGCCACACAAGTAAGCATAAAATCATCCTCCCTTGCCACTAGAAATATCTATCAAAAAGGAATAAGTGACTATCTCCTATAATCCAGAGTTATTACCTGCATCTCACTATTCAGTTTTAAGTGAACAATCCACACCTGACATTATCTTACAGAAATGACAGTTAATTTAGCCTATTATCTGTTATTGTAAGTTTAACATTTAACCCATGATAAACCGTAACAGTTTAAGGTAGAAGTATACCCAGAAAAGCTTAAAAAAAAAATAAAAATCCAACAATTTTCATTTTCATGCTTTAAATCATCGTCAACATGTTCTTGAACTAAAAATAATTCATAGAAGCTTAGAGATACTCTGGTTTGATAGGAATCAGTGTTTTTCTACACACGCCCCCTTGAGTGATTTGCATAGCAACCAATGTTTATAGTTGGTTACCATGTGAATAATGACCCAACAAGAAGGTGCGTAATTGTAAAACTGCGAAATTATAATTATACATAGGCAACAGGAAAAAGATATTTATAACTTTTCCACGGGGAATCACTCAATGATTTCTTGTGAATTTTTCAAAAGTGTGTGTCTAGAAATCTTTGATCGTAAATTTCAACATTTGTTACATGCATAGTGCATTTTCACCAACATCAACTCTATTTATTGCTAGTTTTATACTGATTCTGTATAATAGTAGTTAGCAGAGCTTCTTTTGTTCACAATGAGAAATAAGACAAAGACTGGGAGGCGTGTACACCAACAAACCGTTGCCTGAAAATGAGACACCTATTGTCGATAGTGACGCTATAAAACCTCTGTGCTCCTCAGCAAAGAAAATAAAGGTCATAAAGGTCCAAGAAAGTGAAGGACAAGCTAAAAATGACAACAAAGGAAATGGGTTTATCCTTATGGATGTAAAACTACTGTTTGGGTTTTTTTATGCGCTAACTTTAGATGTGACAAATGTTATCAGTACTCACTGACCTGTGAGATCGTCGAAGAGACTCGGAATGGCTTTTGTCATGAAATCAGTATCAAGCGCACAAACAGTGGCGAATGGACTGCCAATTTCAATACTTCTGATGTTTCATCTTCAGGTACTCACAAACAAAGAAGTAAATGTGCGAATGGTGGCATTTGTGCGTTCTATTGGGAAAGTCCACAGTGCATTGCAGAATTTTTCGATATACATGAACACAAGTCAACGCATGGCAAAGAAAGCATACAGGAGAACGCTGCACAGGATCTATTCAGCAAGTAAGGACATTGCAATGGAAAGACCCTGAGAGCACTGAAAATGGGATTCATAGACACTGCAGCTGCAGTAGAAGGAGACCTTTATTCAACAGGAGCTCATTAAACTTCATTTTGTGAGTTCTTTTTCTGTTTTTCTTTGTTTTCTCGGAATTGTCTTTTTAGCATAATTGGTGATCTTTGAAACAAGATATCTCTGGATCTGTACATTCAATTGACATGAAAATTAACACAGTTGGTTATCATATAATCTTACAGATTATGACCTAAAATGGATACAATTGAATTCAAAATTTTAGTTTTATGACCATCATGCATATATAATGAGGCACAAATATCAAACATTCAAGAAATATAAATTTTGAAAAATTCATTACAAATCAACCTTTCGGTCAATATCTGTTATTTTAGGTCAAAACCTCAAGCTATATATACTAATTCAATTTGCCAAGTTTCAGTCAGATCCTTGTAAAAATAACATAGTTATGATGTTTTAAAAAAGGTGTATAATTTATTCACTACGGCGGCCATATTGGATAGCTAATTTGCATAATTAATGAGGTCATTATGTGGACAAAAATGTTAAGTCTATACTAAAACTATACCCATGGTTGTTTGATTCTGAGATGAAAATTTGAGTTTTTTACCCTACAAGGTAGTCTACTACCTTAAGCACCACTTAATTAAGGCTGGATACGGCACACCACTATCACTGAATTAAATTACTAGATGAAGTCACCTTCCTATCAGATATAAAAGCTAACATGAATATATCATATTATAGTTATAAGAGTTGTTTACTCACCCCGAGAAAATCCCAAGAAATAGGCAAAAACATTTTAGTTCTGTGTTAATGTTTGCCTTATTTCCATAATGGTCTATCTCGGGCCAGGAAATATTCTACGAGTGTCTTTGTCTATTAAAACCCGTCTGCTCTTATAGATCACACAGGACGCTCCCCCCGGACCTCCTGGCCTGCATATTTCTACAGAAGTTCGGCGAAAGACGTAATCTAGAGTAAGACAACAGAAATCGTGCGAAAGTTCCCCAGGTAGAGAAATGCATAACATTATGCTCTATCTTGTCTAAGGGCAAAACCCCAAAGACTGACCGCGGGTTTGTCTCCCCCTGTTTCCAGGATGCATAATATTATGATCCGAAGCAGCGTTCTAGAAGCCAAACACAGGGACCCTTTCGCTCGTGATCAAAGGCTTTAAAGCGACCAGAGAAATTCCCCAGTTCAGCCGGACCAGGTGCGTGTTGACGTAACACTATCGTTCGCTGACCGCTACAGGCCGGAACGTAACCAAACCTCGGGTGGGGTTTTCGAAGGTGAAAAATGAAAGAAAGAAGAATACAAAATGACGAGGAAAACCAGGACATTTAAAAAGTAATCAAATTGAGACGAGATGGAAAAATAAATTAAGTCACTGTCTACGTGACAAAGCATACCTAAACGATCAATTTGTTACAAACAGTTAACCTCTTCTAAGAGAGGAAGGAAGCCGCCATCACAATCATTACGATACCACAGTTTATTCATTTTATTGTGTTCTGCCTGTATTCTACTCCATTTTGTACCTTCCTGTTATTCTTTCATAACCGGTATTTTCTCTCATTTGAACGCATGACTCAGGTGTCGTGTTGTTATTTCGCATGATAACTCCTGGATAGAGACAACATTAACAACCTAGCTGAGAGCAGAAAGATAAACGCTGCCCTGCCTTGTTAAAATAAACAAACTAGGCGGATTTCTCTCACGTGCCAATCTGACGCCCATACTGCTTGTATTTGTGGCCGTGGGGAAGTGATTAGTATAGTGTAGATGTTTGTTATATCATCCAAGTCAGGAATACTGGTATACTGCCAGAGGTCTTTATTCTTGTTGATATCTGTAACCTAGTCCGTTCCAAACTTCCTCTGTGCGTGACAATTATTTGCATGTGTTTCTTTATATATCTTTACTGTAAGACTTCATCAACGAGAGATAATAGGGCAAACTCTCCAGATTCAAAACGATCATTTTATTTAGGTAATTCTACCAATGCATAGTAAACAAAGTCAAATGTATACATTTGGTTACCTTCTCCTTGCTATATCTACTTGTGTGTGCAAACTTAAAAATGCCTTTTCCATAACAATATTCACAACGTCATCTTTCATATTAACATTCACAAATCTCCAATCATCCTGAACGAATGATTAAGTTATTCAGTTGACTCCTGGGGTTGTAAATCTGATACTATGAATCGCCCGGCACGTGAAAGTACTGCGACCTTGTCACTAGTGCGGTGAGCCTTCATTTATCGTGACTGCGTGTTGTGAGCGGGCCAAAATAATAACACCGTGTTTTGAGCTCTGAATCTTATGGCCTTTTATAACTTCTGTACATCTCTGCACTATTAAATAAGTCACTTGAAGTTCTACTTACAGCCTCAAAGAATTTCCCACACATTTAAGTAACATTATCTTTATCGAGTCGATGTCTTGAAAACTTCAAGATCCACGGTTGTACATGTGTACACACCGGCATTTTGAGATCAACTGCCTTATCACCCCGAAGTTTGCCTTCCCCTTAAAATAGTGCGGCTTTTCCAGCCTTTTGGTTGGGCGGCTTAATATTACCCTATTTATTTTATAGGTCTCCCGATGGAAGTATTTCGGCTATTCCGATTTTCTTAATTCTAGATTCAATCTGATACTCGCCTATCTTAAATCTATTTCCATAAAACCTTGTGACTATTCTTCCTAACAATTAGCACGAATTATGCTATAGTCATAGTAGTAGATCGCCCGGTGACACAGATCCCGGGGTTATACAAATGTATCCTGTAAGGAGACATTTGCGTTCTATCAAAAATATAAATCCAAATCCCTAAAATTCCCAGTTGAGAACTCAAACTTAATAGGGTTCAATGAACTTCCAACATTTTGTCAAGTTATTATACATAAATACAGTGCGACATCTCTTCTGTCACTGAGGTCAGTGATTTTACAGAAGACATTTGATGTCTCTAAAACATCTATTGCCAATGACAGTTCATTGTCCGGCATAAAGACGTACTGAGTAATCTCATATTTTGTAATATTCAAATTTAACTTTCACAAAAAAAAATTGTAGCTATCAGTCAGCAATGTGACCCTATTCTACCGTGAGAAATAAGTGAGAATGTATGTGGAGAGGAATGTCGTCAGTGAATTGTGTGCGACTGATAAGTCTTGGATGCACCTGCACTGTCATTTCTTTTTGTCAAAAAAAATAAAATGTATGACTGAACACCGTTTTCTTCTCTAGAAAATGTTCAATTGTGAAGCAAAAAAAAAAAAAATATGTACAAGGTTTTCTTCTCAACTTTTACCAAACAATTGCATGATTGATGGATAAACAATAACAGTTAAAACTGTAGTGACTAATCATTGGAAGGGATATCCACTAATGTATCTGCCTGTCAGTATAAATGTATGTTAACTTTAACGTAACAATGTTATTCATGTGAGTTTGACTTCATCAACATATTTTTTTTTTTTTAATCGCACTTGGCGAAATATTCCTGTCCGTCCCAACATTATGGGCTCTACATGGGTATAACTACAGTGCAAAGCAGTGTTACTGCGATGAGTATGTTCTACTACATGCATGTCAGGCATGTCACAGTAGCGTTAGCGGGGGTACAAGCGGGTAGGTGATGGGATGGGGAGTAAATGTAGTCATGGGGACGTTCTCAGTAACACTTTCTCTGGGTGATATCATGAGGATTCATTTGGTTGTCACCATCAGCAGTAGTGTTAACAGGACTCTGTTCTTAACCAAGTATTCGTATATAACTTCGTACTTAATATAGGCAGACCACTCAGTATAGTGATAATAATTAATGCTAATAAATGTTGCCTAACCAGGCAATGTCGTTTATCTTATCATCGTGGCTAAGTTCTTGTGCATAATCGTTTATCTTATCATCGTGGCTAAGTTCTTGTGCATAACATTTTATGTTCTCGTCATCATTTTCAAACAATACATCGATAAAATTCGTTAAGTGTATCATCACTGATCTCAGGTCATTTATTCTCTTCCAATTCGATGCAATAGCGTTTTTTGTGTGCTATTCACAATAGTTAGGCTTTTGCCAAAGACATGTTCTCTCTTCTCCTGCTTTGTAGCTAAGTCTGGTATGGCATGTTTTAAGTTGGTTTCCTTGCTTCTGTTGTAAGTTGCCATAATTAGAGTCAGTAGCAGTACTTAAAAAAATGTACTCCAGTGCATTTCCTATAAAAGGAAGTATGGATCGCCTAGTGCAATTGGCTTGTCTAATTTTCTGAAATCTTATCATAAGATCTGTAAGCATTATCCTAAGCATGTGCACTTCAAATTGGTATCAATGAATAAAACAATGTAAATAATATAATGAAAGTACCTAATATCACACATATGTCTTGTGATACAATGTTTGTCTGTGTCCTTAAGGACTAAAAAATCACTGATCATTACATAACTTGCTGTTACCGATCATAGGTTTTACTGGTGTGGCACTGACATCTGTCATTGCCTATACTATCATGGGCAGTAGTATGGTGATGAAAAGGGGCTGACATCTCTCGCTGCGAATACTATCATGGGCAATAGTATGGTGATGAAAAGGGGGCTGACATCTCTCGCTGCGAATACTACCATGGGCAATAGTATGGTGGTGTAAAGGGGGCTGACATCTCTCGCTGACATCTCTCGTGAAAAAGAAAATAAAGATGTAAAATATCTATTCGGCCTAAAATAAGGCTGGTGAGCACTGATGTAGTGGGGTGGTAAAACCAGTACTAAAATCTGCGCTGAAAGGAGTTTGGCGAGTTCCAAAAGTGTTATTTCACGTTTGGATAGGCGACTGTCATACGTTGGCGTGGGCGTTGAAAGCATTGTGTTTATCGTCGCTCGACATGAAGTTGGTAACGACGGTGTGGGAGGTAAGTGTTGAAGACTTGATTTGCTTATCTGTGTAGGGCGACGTTTGCGAAGTATTTTATTTCTCACATGCTCTTGTGATGGTCATATATATTTCGCACTGGGTATGGAATCGTCAGAAGAAGTCACGTATGGACGTTTGGTGGTTGCCCTAATGTTAGTGAAAAGTTCATTTGTCGTGGTGTCCTGGTTATCAAGTGGGCTAAGTGTATCGATGTCAGATTCTCCTCTTATCGGTGGTCGAGAAGCATTATCTATGATCTCAGTAAGGGTGTGCGTGGATAATTCAGCATCTGTATTTGGAGACTGCGTGGTATGTTGTTCCTCATCTGAAGTAATAGGGGCTTGATCTATTCTCTGATCTCCTATTTGCTGAAGAGGAATGTCGTCGTCACTGCTCCACTCATCGTTTGACTGATATGAGCTTGTAGTTGGCACCTCTGATCTATAATATGTTTGATTTGTTATCACCTGCTGTGGGGTTTCATCCTCATGCGAATCTAAAGTGGGTTTGTTAGATTCTTCGTTCTGTAATCTTGCATCTCTGTATTGAAGTCTTTCTCTTAATTCTGCAAGTGGGATGTCGTCTTCGCTGTCTGAATTATCTCTGAACTGACGCAGTCGATTTATGGCATCATTCGACTGAGTGTGGGTCATAACTGGTTGTTCATCGTTAATTTCAAATTCACCATAGGCAGTGTTAGATAATGAGCTGGACGGTTGATAGTGGAGAGTTGCTGTTCTCGTCGGTCTATCTGTGGCGAGATTTGTCCTTACTATGGGGCGATGATTATCTCTCTTTAACTGTGTAACGTGCGCTTTTGTGGTTAAATTTTTCTCCTCGTTCCACAAAATATAGTTGGTTGGGGTGGTACACTGTTTATATTTCTTACATGCCTGTGTTTGACTCCATGGCATCGACAAGAATGTATATGGCTTCATGATGTCACTGTCATTCTTCACATCTCTTTCTTCAGATGTCAGCTTTTCTGTCTTACCGACCATTTTAACACTGACGAAATGAGGTAAGTCATCTATAACCTGTCTTGACCTTACCCTAACTGGGATAAGACTCTTCCTACACCTGTTATTTGTTTGCACTGCGACATTCTTTGTTCTGGTTTCTATTTTAGTAACTGTCGGTTCGGTTCTTTTTTTCAAATTTAATTTTGGTCTCCCTTCTTTCACTTTCAATGGTTGTAGTTTAATTTCCACAATCTCCTTTATTTCTATCTTATAGACTTTTGCAACAAATCCATCTACTATTCTTATCCAAGGGAAATCGACTGTGTACTTTCTACAGCGCTTTAACTCTGAAGCGAACTCTCTCATTGCTGTTCTCTTCCTTCTGTTCTCTATGGTTCTCGAACACCTCTCCATGTTTCAATGTCTCTTCAACTCAACTATTTATGCTTCTCTGTAGGATTCTTGTTCTGTTGGTAGTGGACCTAGTGTGGGCTGTTGTTGATGCTGTTGTTATATTGCATCCATTTGCAAAAGTCCTATGTATAGCCTATCAGCTTAGTCCAATTTTACCTTTCCTGTATACTATGACACTGAGAGGATTGGTCGTAGTACCATATAGTTTAGATGCTATGTCACCCAAAGAACTGGTTATGGTACCATATAGGTTTACATGCTATGCCACTCAGAGGACTGGTCTCGGCAACATATATAGGTTTACATGCTATGCCACTCAGAGGACTGGTCTCGGCACCATATATATTTTTGTGTGACCGTTGGGAGGGGATTAGTATAGTGTAGATGTTTGTTATATCATCCAAGTCAGGAATACTGGTATACTGCCAGAGGTCTTTATTCTTGTTGATATCTGTAACCTAGTCCGTTCCAAACTTTCTCTGTGTTGTTATATGTGGCGTGACAATTATTTGCATGTGTTTCTTCATATATCTTTACTGTAAGACTTCATCAACGAGAGATAATAGGGCAAACTCTCCAGATTCAAAACGATCATTTTATTTATGTAATTCTACCAATGCATAGTAAACAAAGTCAAATGTATACATTTGGTTACCTTCTCCTTGCTATATCTACTTGTGCGTGCAAACTTAAAAATGCCTTTTCCATAACAATATTCACAACGTCATCTTTCATATTAAAAAAAAGGTAAAGGAACCCGTTACACGCCCTTTGAGGCATATTGGGAATATGGTGTTAGGCCCATATTATCTTGACCGTCGGCACACTAGGGGTGATGTGGTCGGCATCACGCCGGCCGCCTTAACCTTCCCAGAGTAGCTCTGGTACCCATTTGGGGCTGGGTCGACCCAGGAGCCGTTTGTGGCCTAAAAATTTTCCGCCTTATCTGGGGATCGAACCATAGACCACTGCGCTAGGAAGCCAGTGCACTAACCACTATGCTACCGCGGCTCCATCTTTCATATTAACATTCACAAATCTCCAATCATCCTGAACGAATGATTAAGTTATTTAGTTGACTCCTGGGGTTGTAAATCTGATACTATGAATCGCCCGGTACGTGACAGTACTGCGACCTTGTCACTAGTGCGGTGAGCCTTCATTTATCGTGACTGCGTGTTGTGAGAGGGCCAAAATAATAACATCGTGTTTTGAGCTCTTGTAACCGCGCTAGAGCGAACTGGTTACGGCATCAAGTAGTAAAGTGTGACCGTGCAACTATTTGTGCTCAGGTCGCGGCATCAATGAAAAGAATGTGTGTGTGTCCGTCAGATGACCGGGTCAGTTCCGTTAATGGTTGACCGCAGGTAAATATTTTGAAGAGCGCTAACTCTTGTACGTTTCTTAGTTCAAGTCGTTACAGCTCCGACCGCCTGAGTTGGTGATTCTTGACCTTATTTTATTCTTCCTTAACCCAGGGTTCTTTCGTACCTTTTTTATGGTTAGTGAAAAGCAACGTTTCCTTATAGTGGTTTAGTCAAATAATCCAAATGTAATGTTTTCAAGGAAAACGCAGCAATGTAGAAAAATAGAATATATTTTATTAACGTGATTGGAACAGCAAAATGCACTGTTCATTCATTTCAAATACTATACATAATAGTCACAAATTGTGACCACCACGTGAAATATCAACCCAGACACAAATGATTAGTGTCTTATCTCATCTAAAATCTGTCAAGAAGTTCTGAAAAGTTATTTTAAAAGTTTACAGCAACTAGGAGTAATCATTGGCAGTCGTAGCAGCTTCCCGAGTCACAAATCGGTTACACGGACTTGTATGCACTATTTCTCGTGTTTAAAATTTTCATTGTAACTTCCCTTTAATTAGAGATAATTTACACGAGCTGCGATCCGTTGCAGCTCATGATAAAAAATTCAAACCAATCGTAATTCGTCTCTAGCTGTGTGTATGACAAGCATTCGCTTATAAGAGGTCAAGGTCACTTGAGCTGAAATCGTTCGCAGCACATACGGTGTTAGATAATTTTTTTATTTTTATTTAACCCCTCCGGTGTAACCTCAATTTTTTGGTCTGTTCGTATTATGTATTATAATGTAGTAGAGACAGCAGTATGCAGTCCTTTTCTTTGGGAATGCTGCAGCTCTACAGCTCATTAAAGAAAGCCGCCACTGAAATAGACTACGTTTGATTGGCGACTCTCGCCGCGTAGGAAGCTTAAAGATCGTGGGCGAAAGGCCCCATATAATGTAGTAAATTTTCAGACTCCAGCACTGAGTCAAGACGACTCCTTCAGACTAGTCAGGACCGAAGAAATATAGGATTTCAATAACGAGGATTGGACCAATTATTGAGGATCTACTGGCATCATCTAGTAAGAAAACTCGACTTTATAATAATGTAAACCACAAAGTCCTCGGAACTTTAAACAGGATAATAGTGGGATTATCATTAAAGTAATACTCGACTATTTGTAAGACGGCCCCACAACATGTAAGGTAAAGGATCTGTTACACGTTAACTGAGGCATATTGAGAATATGGTGTTAGGCTCATATTTTTTTTGACCATTGGCACACTAGGGGTGATGTGGTCAGCATCAAGCCGGCCGCCTTAACCTTCCCAGAGTTACTCTGGTACCCAATCCACGAGGTTGGGTCGACCCCAGAGCCGTTTGCGTTCATAAAAATCCCACCTCAACTGGGTATCGAACCATGGACCACCGAGATAGGAAGCCAGTGCACTAACCACTGCGCTACCGTGGCTCCCAAAACATGTAGCCCGACACTATTCGGAAGTATTTATGTGCCAGACGTCTGCAGAAAAATGTAACCCGATTATACGGGGTAAGTTGTAACATTTTCAATTTTATCATTTTATATTTTACATTTGACAAGTTTAACCCACTTGTGGTTGTACAAGTTCATACGAGGCTGGCAACCACAGCATATGAAAATGATAGAGTCATGAACCACCATAGCAAGCGCTGGTGGCTGCTTCATGCCGGTTCTCTCACAGGGAACCAAAAGCAGACGTAGCCCCAGGCTCCAAGTGGAGCAGGGAGTGGATGATGATGATGTCATGGTGTGCATGTTTATTATCTTAACATTTAAAAAAGTTTATATGTACCGTATATTTAAACATGTGTAAACCAGGCAAAAATCGTATCCGCTTTCCAGTTACATTTGTTCATCAAATTAACTGAGAATAATGATGATTTTCCATTCAATCCAGTGGGTTTATGATTACGTGCCCTCACCACAGAAGTTGACAACTGAAGGAGCAGTCAACAAACCAGTCCAACAGCTGGCCAGATAAGTGATTTTAATTTGGCCAAAACAAATTAATTCTCACCACTAATTCAAAACACCATCACAAGTTTTCGATGCGGAAAAACTCTATAGTGTAAATACACTCACATCATGTTAACCATAATTGATTATTAAAATTTGTTATATGTATTTACAAATTACTAGATTTAATTATTACAGAGAGAAGGACACACGTATGAATCAGTTATCTTAAATATAAATACAACAGAGCTACTAAAGTAATATTTTACTGAATAATTCAATTGGAGGCTCAGATATGAGCTAATATATCTTTATCTTCATAGAAGGGGCAGGCAGATGCAAAGTTCACAATAGCCTTGAATTATTACAGTGATCTTAAATATAAATGAGCTACTTGATTTCTGAAATACCCAATGAAGTCTACATAAAATAGAAGCACCATCCTTCTATTTACGACTCTGCCAAGAGTAATCTTGAGCGAAGGTGAATACCTTTCAAGTCCTTCAGTTTATACTGTAAATTTTGACCATTGTTGGACCATACCTGTAGAGCAGGGGAGACAACGTGTGACACTATTCTTTATTTACTTGTCATTGATTATATGCCCCGTGTGGTTCCGGAGGGGGAAGACAACTAAGAATAGGCCCATTTCCCCTACCACACATGTCGTAAGAGGCGACTAAGATACGGTTGTGCATGGGGCTGGCAACTATATCACACAAAATAAACTGATACAGAATCCGCCATTACAAGAACATATAAGTGCTTTGGCGCATACTTCCTGCATAGAAACTACTACACTAGTGGTCCCTTGTTCCATAAAAATGTAAAATGGGTGGAAGGAGGAATTCTTTTATAACTGAATTTTTGTTAAAAGACGAGCAAGTAACCAGGCAAAACATGACAGCAAATAATTATGTTGTTCACTTTCTGTTGCACGCCTTGACGTCACTAATTCTCATGTGGTTATTTCTTTCTTTTATATTCCATTGGATCTTTGTAGTCAGACGTGACGTGACTTATAGTCAGTAAACTATGAAGGTGGGTGTTCACTTTGGCTCTCAGGGGGCAGTGCGCGTCATATCCGTATTTTTTCCGAAAAGGGGCTGCATTGGCTCAATGTGAATTATTTACTTTTCACGTAGTCAGTTACTATTATGAGGATTATATTCTCACGTGAAACATTCACATTTGATAACAACTTAAAAGCAAAAGGGATCATGCAGGGATAGCAAGTCACGTGGGGTGGCAATATTTCTACATTCATTTTTAACCTTTTAACTCCCTCTGGTCCTTCACCAAATTCTTCCCGTCCTGTGTCATCCTTTCAAGCTTTGTCCATTACTTCTCGTTTATGAATGCCCCCACTTCCTTTTATATATGCATGTTTAGGTTCCAGTCTATTTATCTTAGCCTGGGGATCCCAGAACATGGAGTGGACGCATTTATTAATGCACGTACACTGTACATAAATTTAACCAAAATAGAAATTAATCACCAACCTGTTGTTTAAGTAGGGCTCCTGAACTTGTCGCTCTTGCACAGCCAATACCAAGTTGAAAAACCTACATGTCTTGGGTGACTGAGCGGTACTGTAAAGAGTGTTTGTGATTGGGGAGCTCCACAATAGCTTTCTTCTTTCTGTGAAGAGTTCTGGGCAAGTGAGCAGCAAATACTTAACTGTCTGTTATGGACGATACAGCTGCTAGGCTCATGTGAGGGGTTACAATTTTTTTTAAGCGCTAGTTAACTCTTGTGCGTTCTCTTCTAAGTTGGAAGATTGTGCTCTGCTCCGAACGTTGTAGATTGTAGATGTTGTCATTTTTGTTGGGGTGGGCCATTTGAGCCTTTTGCCCATCATTTTTTCTGCCATTTTCTTTGAAGTCATTTTGAAATATTTGTTTCACTGTCTGCATGTTGGTTGGAGTGTTTGCACCATGCTTGCTCCTAGTTTTGCTAATCTGTCCGCTTTTTTGTTGCCTGGTATGTTTATGTGTCCTGGTATACACTGAAGAGTGACTCTAATGTTGTATTGTGTTTAGCAGATTGTCAGTATTTGTTAGTGAAATTGTTAATAAATAAATAAGTTCTAAATTTGTTAGTGAAATAATTTATAAATATCAAAGTTCTTTATTTGTTACGTAATAAGTTAGCAAATCTTTATTTATTTGTTGCAGAAATGGTTTATAAACTGTTTGAAGTGTGTTTCTACAATATACTTTAGATATCAGAAATGTCAGCATATTTGCCATAGGAAGATTTTTGCTGTAAACATTTTCAACAAGTCTCAAACACAAAGAAGTTTAATATATTTGTAAATTTATTCATTATAACATATCAATTTATATCTGAAGACTTGGATTCCATGAGTTGTTTTCTTGAACACTTTTCCTTTTTGATGGTAAACTAAATCTGCATTTTAGTATACCAGAACACTATCACTGACCTGAAGCAAGCGCTTGCCTGATCTTAATAGAGGACACGATGCTTAACTTCCAGGCAGTGTTTGCTTAATCTTAGTATACCTTCCTTCACATCCAGTCAGTGTTTGCATTATCCTGGTATATCTTCCTTCACTTCCTGGTACATTATCCTTCATTGGAACAGGAGTTTACCTCATACTAATGTATCATTCTTCCTTTAAATCAAGTGTTTGCTTCATCTTGGTATATCATCCTCACTTAATGCAACTGTTTTCCTTATCCAAATAATAATCATAGAGTTAGAACAAGTATTTGTTCCCTTGTTACAGAAGAATACATCCTTGACTGGCAGCAAAGTTTTTGCCTAATCCTCGTACATCATCCTTCACTTGCAGCCAGTGTTTACTTCGTCCTGGATATCATCTTAATAAATCATCCTTGACTTGCAGCAAGCCTGTGTATTTTATTGTAAATTGCAGGCATAAGATATGAGACTTCTGTACCTAATGTAGGCCTAACTTGTGCTTGTAGAACTAGCCAAACCATATTTCTGCTTGTTAGGCATAGTCAACCTTCTGCATCTAATATGGGTTTAGCCAACATTTTTATCTCAGTGTGGTCTAATGAAATCCTGGTATGCAAAGGCTAAAAATAAAACAGGTGCCAGGTTGATAGACAAATACAGACAACAGCACACCAAAGTACAATATGTCAGCATTTGTTTTTCAGGTCAAGCTAAAATGTTTTAGGGCAGACAACCTTCAGTAAATGTTCTCATGTTTGCCGTAAGTCAGACATTAAAAAAACCATGACATCACATTTTCTTCACAAAGATTATTTAACATCACATTTTCTTCATAAAGATTATTTGACTTATCACATTTTCTTCATACACTTCACCTGCTTCATAAAGATTATATGACTTATCACATTTTCTTCACAAAGATTATTTGACATCACATTGTCTTCATAAAGATTATTTGACTTATCACATTTTCTTCATAAAGATTATTTAACATATCACATTTTCTTAACAAAGTTTATTTGACATCACATTTTCTTAACAATGATTATTTGACTTATCACATTTTCTTCACAGAGATTATTTGACATCACATTTTCTTCACAAAGATTATTTGACTTATCACATTCTCTTCATAAAAATAAAATATGACTCTTCATTACTCAATTTTCTTGCATACTAACTTTGTTAATGAAAATATTACTGCAAACAATTCTCCTACATCTTAATGTTTGAATATGTCTGAATATGTGACTTTAAGAGTTTAACATAGCAAATTATTATGCTTGCAATAAAGACCTACTACATAAAGTCCCCAGTGGTCTCTGAGAGACATAGACAACATAAAACAGCTGCTACGTCCGGCAATCATAAGGGGGTGAATAATATGAGGTTATGTATGGGGCTAGCAATCTTATCATGTCAAACTAACTGCTGCAGGAAATACTACTATAAGAGTACATTATTGCTTTGGGGGAGGAGATGCAGTGGTGGCTCCATGTTTCATAAGGAACAGACAGATGATAAAATAAGCACAAACTAGTGTTTCTTGTGATCCTTCCTTGAGGCAAGATATTAAACTTTGTTTTGACATTTGTTTTTGGTTAGACAGTTGTATCAGTTACTTTATGGAAATAAGTATGTTGTAACACAACATTCAAGTAGTGGCGGCAAGATTCTGATCCTGTACGAATGTATGTTAGTTTATCTCAAACCTCTTGGAAGTGTCATGGTCAATTAGTAAACAAGGAAGACAATTAGTAGACAAGCTGGACTATTAGTAAACAAGCTGGACAATTAGTAGACAACCAAGCATGACAATTAGTAGATAAGCTGGACAATTAGTAGACAAGCAAGACAATTAGTAGACAAGCAAGACAATTAGTAGACAAGCAAGACAATTAGTAGACAAGCTGGACAATCCCTGAAAGCTGCACAGATGTGCATTTAAAGAATTTTAAGAATACCATGGTCAGATAACAAGTGTAATGAGGATGTCCTGAAATAAGGAAACATTATTCATATTAGAAAGAAGCTCACCACTTTCTGTGGTCATGTTATGAGAAGAAGAAAATTGGAATATATTGTGACAACAGGAAAGACTGATAGGAAAAGAGATAGAAGAATATAATGACAGAAGATACTGGACAGTTTGACGTCGTAACATGGGAAGATGTCAGCATCAAAATTAATATCTTTGGGACAGCACGAGAAGAAAGAGTACATCAGATTAAGCTGGGAGAACAGGTCCTAATGCTAGAAACAATAATATCCGCAAGGCCACACATGTGGCCTCCAGCATGGAGAGCATAGGTTACCTTCGTCAACATATGTCGACTGCAGCGTGCTAAAGGTTCTTACATTAAACACAGGCCCTCCTGTGACATGGCTAGCACTACTCACTTCTTTCTTAAGGAGGTAACTGGCTTTTCTGGATCTTACTGAGCTGATTCAACTCCGAAACCAAGCATTTTATGTGCATATCTGAAAATCAAAGACATCATGTGTTGTTCTCTCTGTTCATTTTTTAACGTCTTAATATTTTTCTAGGTCAACATAAAGAATGAGGTTATTTACTTGTTTAAATTTTGTCTTCAATGACAGGTACAATCATTGACTTCACAAAGACACAGGCTGTTAACATGGCCTGTGCAGAAATAATCACAAGATTTTATCTAGTGCCCTCAGAATAATCAGACTTATTTACCACACAACCAGATTTTAACGAGTGCCCTCTGAATGATCAGATTCATCGAGCAAACAATCAGCTCTTTTTTATGTCCACAGAGTAATCAGAATTGTGTAGTAAATGTCCAGATTTTATTTATTGTCCACAGATTAAACTCTTAGTATACGAGCGGCCTTCTAGAGAGGCCGATGATCGATCCCCGTCAATAGCGAAAATTTATAGCTGAAAGCATGTTTAAAACCACTGAACAATTTAGTTACGTGCATGATATAGGGGTTTCATTTCTTCATATTTTGATATATAACACTTTATGTTATCTTTATAAATAAATTATTTATTGCAAAATCTGTAATGGTAGTCATGAAAGGCCGCTCATATACTAAGAGTTATCCAGATCATATTTTATTTAATAAATAAAAAAAGATTTTAGGTAGTGTTTACAAAACAACCACATTTTATCTGGTAATTGATAGATATTTTCTTATGCCCAGAGAATAAACACATTTGATCTAGTGAATTATAGATTTTATCTGTTCAGAGAATACCCACATTTCATTGAGTGAATTATAAATATTATCTGATGCCAAAAGAATAACCAAATTTTATCTAGTAATTGAGATACTTTCTGATGCAAAGATAAACAAATTTTGGTGTTTGAGTAGTGGCAAAAGTATGTAAGTTACTCAGACAGACATACGATAAATAGGACAAAAATTACACAATACGTTGTTGAGGTTGTGCTATGACTTATCTAATTTTGTTAATTCACACCAACCTTTTTTAGCCATTTCCTTCAGAAGAGCTTCAACAGATGGCAAATTAGTCTTCTCTGCAGCAGTCTGAAATGTGAAATGAGGACATGAGTCTCAAATCAGAAACCAAAAAACAAGGGATGTAAATCAAGTTAATCAATAAGCTATGTATAAGTAAAGCAAGAGAGAATCCCAATGCTACTGATTTGTAAATACCTAAGTTACACGAAAATTGCCAGGACTTGAAAAAAGGAAAGACAGACAGAAAGATGCAAATAAAAAAAGATAGAGCATGCCAGACAACAGAAAAGAAAGAGAATTAATAGGAAATCTGGGGATTCAATCCAGGTCAATGACATCGCTAACTGCTAGAACTTCACATCGCTAACTGCTAGAACTTCACATCGCTAACTGCTAGAACTTCACATCGCTAACTGCTTGAACTTCACATCTCTAACTGCTAGAACTTCACATCGCTAACTGCTAGAACTTCACATCGCTAACTGCTAGAACTTCACATTGCTAACTGCTAGAACTTCACATCGCTAACTGCTAGAACTTCACATCGCTAACTGCTAGAACTTCACATCGCTAACTGCTAGAACTTCACATCGCTAACTGCTTGAACTTCACATCTCTAACTGCTAGAACTTCACATCGCTAACTGCTAGAACTTCACATCGCTAACTGCTAGAACTTCACATCGCTAACTGCTAGAACTTCACATCGCTAACTGCTAGAACTTCACATCGCTAACTGCTAGAACTTCACATCGCTAACTGCTAGAACTTCACATTGCTAACTGCTAGAACTTCACATCGCTAACTGCTAGAACTTCACATCGCTAACTGCTAGAACTTCACATCGCTAACTGCTAGAACTTCATGTGTAAGAGAAATTGACTAACTGAACATTCCAAAAACTATGTGCTAACATTTGTAACAAAATTCACATTAAAATATAAACTCTGAACCAGAAGTCTTTACACACAAAAATGTGCCACTTGTAACAGAGTTACCAAAGTCTTATTTCTGCAATTTTAATTTTTAATAAACAGAAGTATACGGAAAATGCAGACTTTTTGAAAATCATGAATAATTTGGTTCAAGCAAATTCTATAAAAACACAACTTGTACTAGGGACAGATTAATATTTTAAAGTTTAATCTTTTGACCAAGCAAACAGTTTGTGGTGCACCACCAGGAGCTGGTGATTTTATTTGAACTAAGATCAGACAATGCTTGGGTTTCTAAATACAAGTTGCTGAAGATTACCATAGCTGTTGCTCAAATGTTCATGGAATCTGCATGCTGGGTACATATGGGAATAAGCATTTGTTAAGACTGACATCTTATGTTTTAGAGAGTTATGAAATTATATCTAATGACACTGTGCAAATTGGAAGAGATTGCAAAGTTCACTCCTTAAAATTGTAAATAATTATAGCACTTGTCAAAACTTTAAGAATACTTTAGGATACCAAAGAGTTTTTCAAGGGTTCTAATATTAACTCTATCTATTCCAAAAGACATATGGCATGTATTGGTAGAGTACAATGATCTCTAAAGGCTGCTTGGTATGCCCATTCGGTTACGACACAAAAGAGTGATCACTGCTCTCGCGTCAATTCCAGGGTAAGATCTCTAACCAAGACCCTGAAGAACCTCCAAATGGTGCACTGGTAACAAGCAGCCTTTAAGTTGTCTGACCAATGCTTCAATGATCAATTAGGCACACCAGAGTCACACAATATCACAATTCCTCTTGTAATGAAACATGAAGAGAAAACAGTTTTACACACCTAGCTCCAGACTTGATTCCATACAAGCCAAGTATTTCAGGTTACCCGTAACCTGTACAGATTTTTCTCCTTTTCAGATCTGTACGACTTTACATACTTCCCATACAGGTTTTCGTCTAATTATTAACCCTTTACAATGTGATTTGGCCAAAAACGCCAGTGCGCAAAGTCTACTGTCCAAAATTGAGAGTGGGAACACTGTTTAGCGAGGCCTCAGTATTTCCGGTATGAGAGAAGATTCTGTTTTCTAAAATTGTTGTCTGAATTTATTGGTATTTTGATTTGTTGCAACGTTTTTTTTTTTTAAGTCATCGCTTTTTAGGTAATAGAATCTTTGAAAGACTTAGGCCTAATAATACTGATGACAGATCAAACGTAGGAGGTAGACAATACAGCATACTTTTGTTAAAATGTGTGTCTTTGTAGGAAACACATGATCTAAACACACACTAGATCTAGTTTATCTGGACAGAGACTTGAGACATGACGGGTTGACAGCAAAAGTCATAGTGGAGATTACTAAAGGACCTAAACACTAGGCCCACAGTGGAACCCCTATGATGATCAGATCAGCTCCTGTTGTAACGCTATGAACTGAGTTTCCTATTACATCCAATATGAAGAATTGTACCAAATGTACAAAGAAGGAAAACGCTGTAAACAATAACTTACGCTTTTCACCCATGTGAAAAAAATGCTCAAATAAGGGAGGGAAACCTGAGGCCTGTAAACAGTAAATTAATATGAAACAAATATAAAGGTATGTTATCAGGCACTCGCAGGAAATAAAGAAGTAGAACACCAGACAACAGAAAAACAACAGACATGAGTGGCTTACCCAGGATTTGAACACTGGACCTTCCGTGCGACAACCCCGCCTAGCCATGCAAGCGAATCACACTATCCGTTCTGCCATTGAAACATCATTTTTTGATGATGCGTAGATGGCAGAACGGATAGTGTGATTCGCTTGCATGGCTAGGCGGGGTTGTCGCACGGAAGGTCCAGTGTTCAAATCCTGGGTAAGCCACTCATGTCTGTTGTTTTTCTGTTGTCTGGTGTTCTACTTCTTTATTTCCTGCGAGTGCCTGATAACATACCTTTATATTTGTTTCATATTAATTTATTGAAAAAAATGCTCATGTGATTTCTTAACAAAATGGTCAATGTATGGATCTATCTCCTTTGTTTGGTTCTTTTTAAAATATTTTTTGTAGGCTAAAGGTTTTTAGGATTTTTGGTACAAGCTCACATTGGTGATGGTGGTGGGGGAGGGGGGGGGGGGGTGGTGGTGGGGGGGGGGGGGGGGGGGGGGGGGGGGGGGGGGGGGGGGGGGGGGGGGCGGGGTGGGGGGGGGGGGGGGGGGGTGGGGTGGGGGGGGGGGTGAATAACAGTGTTACTGAACTGGAAAATATCTGAAACAAGTGTACCTCCCTTCATTTACTTCAGATTTGTCATTACTAGATATGGAAATATTATTGGCCTTATCCTTGCACTGAGAGCCCTGCTTAAACATAAGTTGGCAACCTTCAGCTGACCTACCACAACCGAGTTCTCGTGAGTTGCTGCCTCCGCTCTCGACACTTATCCGCTAATTCATTTTGAAGCTTGGCAATCTGAAATAATGTGAGAAGAGGATTATGATGAGGATACTTTTAAACTTGATAATCTGAAATAATGTGCTACTATGATTGCGATGAGGACACTTTTAAACTTTATAATCTGAAATAATGTGAGAAGATGAGTATGACGGGGATATTCTAAACTTGATAATCTGAAATAATATGAGAAGATGATTTTGGTGATGACAATTTCTAGTGTAGAGATCTGAAACAATGTGAAAACTGAATTAAGATGAGATGCTTTCAATCTAAAATATTGTATGTAGAGGAATATTATGAGATTACAAGTTAGACAGGCATAGGAGTGGAAGGTCTGGGTGAGGGAGACAATGTGTGGTTGAATGAGGGAGTATGGGTCTTAACAAAATGGTCAATGTATGGATCTATCTCCTTTGTTTGGTTCTTTTTAAAATATTTTTTGTAGGCTAAAGGTTTTTAGGATTTTTTGTACAAGCTCACATTGGTGATGGTGGTGGTGGGGGAGGGGGGGGGGTGGGGGGGGGGGGTGGGGGGGGGAGGGGGGGGGAAGAATAACAGTGTTACTGAACGGGGAAAAATTCTGAAAAAAGTGCACCCCCCCTTCCTTGACTTCAGATTTCTGAGGAAATATATTGGCCTTATCCTTGGCACTGAGAGCCCTGCTTAAACATAAGTTGGCAACCTTCAGCTGACCTACCACAACCGAGTTCTCGTGAGTTGCTGCCTCCAGCTCTCGACACTTATCCGCTAATTCATTTTGAAGCTTGGCAATCTGAAATAATGTGAGAAGAGGATTATGATGAGGATACTTTTAAACTTGATAATCTGAAATAATGTGCTACTATGATTGCGATGAGGACACTTTTAAACTTTATAATCTGAAATAATGTGAGAAGATGAGTATGACGGGGATATTCTAAACTTGATAATCTGAAATAATATGAGAAGATGATTTTGGTGATGACAATTTCTAGTGTAGAGATCTGAAACAATGTGAAAACTGAATTAAGATGAGATGCTTTCAATCTAAAATATTGTATGTAGAGGAATATTATGAGATTACAAGTTAGCAGGCATAGGAGTGGAAGGTCTGGGTGGAGGATGACAATGTGTGGTTGAATGAGGGAGTATGGGTCTTAACAAAATGGTCAATGTATGGATCTATCTCCTTTGTTTGGTTCTTTTTAAAATATTTTTTGTAGGCTAAAGGTTTTTAGGATTTTTTGTACAAGCTCACATTGGTGATGGTGGTGGTGGGGGATGGGGGGGGGAGCGCGGAGAGAAGAATAACAGTGTTACTGAACTGGGAAAATATCTGAAACAAGTGTACCTCCCCTTCATTTACTTCAGATTTCTGAGGAAATATATTGGCCTTATCCTTGGCACTGAGAGCCCTGCTTAAACATAAGTTGGCAACCTTCAGCTGACCTACCACAACCGAGTTCTCGTGAGTTGCTGCCTCCAGCTCTCGACACTTATCCGCTAATTCATTTTGAAGCTTGGCAATCTGAAATAATGTGAGAAGAGGATTATGATGAGGATACTTTTAAACTTGATAATCTGAAATAATGTGCTACTATGATTGCGATGAGGACACTTTTAAACTTTATAATCTGCCAGACCATCGACTGCCAAAGATACTCTTTTATGGTGAGATGCAGAAGGGTAAACGCTCCCATGGTGGCCAAAAGAAGCGCTTCAAAGACACGTTAAAGACATCATTGAAAACCTTTGACATAAACCCAGACACATGGGAAGCTGCTGCGCAAGACCGAACTGCTTGGCGCACATCTCTTCGTAAAGGTGCAGCAGCATGCGAATCATCCAGAAGAGCAGCAGCAGAACAGCGGAGACAAGCTAGAAAGGACCGTGAAATAAAACCTTCACATGAAGCAAACATTCCCTGCCCACACTGTCCAAGATCTTTCCAGGCCCGCATCGGGCTCTTCAGTCACCTTCGTACCCATAGACTAACCTAACATATTCTTAAATAATTGGATGAACAGAGTGGTCTTCATCACCCGTGATGGACGAACAACCAACCAACCAACCAACCATGTGGGTGAGTCAGAGAATATATGAGTCAGTCAAGGGATGTTGGATGAGTAAGGCTATATGTGCATGTATCAGGGAAGGTGTTTGTGAATGATGATATGTGTGGGTAATGAGGTAGTGTGTGGGTGAGTACAGTAATGTGTGCAAGAGTGATGGAATGTATAAGCAATTGGGGAATATGAGTGAGGCAAAGTGTGGGAGATTGAGGGAATGTGGGGATGAGTATGTGAATGTGTGGTTGAGTGCACAAATAGGTGAATAAGCAGGAGAGTTAGCAAAAGGAAATATAAAATGAAAATAATGGGTCTGAAAGGTGAAAAAGTAAAAATAATAAAAATGAGTGCATTTTGTGGTTGGGAAACTATAAGCTCATTCATTGGTCAAGCATGGTTGGTAAAACAGTGACTCTATGTTTCAGGTTGAGTACAGGTACTGGTTACTGAGAAGTAAACGAAAGCTTCAAAACTATGAAACTAATGTTTAAACAAATAAAAAAATTGTTCTTGAATCCCCACAGCAAGAGAGGTAGAGGTAGAGGGAGAGGGAGAGGTAGACAAAGAAGCCCATGGAGAAAGGTAATGGAGACAGAATGAAAAGAAATAAAGAAGACATAGAAAGACCTTAAAACAATAACACATGACCTTCACACAATAACACATGACATGAAGGCCTGGTATGAGTTTACTGTTGGCCTTTGCTACTTCACCCTTGTCTTACCAGGATCCAAAAGGGAAACATAGAATAGTATGAATAGTAACACTGGACATCAGTATTCCAGCCTTTATTTGGTCCATTCTTGCTGATAGGAAAGTTATATTAATGATGACGTCTTTAAATTGTCTGGGTCATCCACGGGTCCTATATACCATAGTTGTGTGGGTGTCATGAGAATGACCTTAGCCAATGATGCTCTTTATTTTGAGGTGCAAAATTGGCTGAGCGTCCTTTCATGATGTACTGTCACAGCAAGGTGATGGCACCATTTGGCTGGTCCTAGGTTCGATTCCCAGTAAGCCTATCACTTATATTTTCTTTTCTGTTGTCTAGTGTCATCCTTTATGTTCAATGTGTACCTGTTAATTACCTTTATTTATTGATTTACTGTCCACCATCACCTAATGTTACCCTTTAACTCACAATGCTATATATTATCATTCACATTGTATACACTTAAGGTAGAAGTAGTGGTTTCTACAGCAACTTGTTTGACATCATCAGGTTACCCAATGCACAAATTCACAATAATCAATTCTCTGTGACATATCTGAGGGAGCAGGAACTCTATTTTGTTGTTATTTTTTCATAGTACTTTAGAAACTACAAACTGTCAAAATTATGAAAACTTAAAAACAATTATTTTACCCGCATACAATATTTTTAAACAAAATTGCTTTTTCATGTTCAAGTGTGTTGTTCATTTTTCTCACCTTCTCCTGAGCTTCGGCAAGTTCTGTGGTCAGGGATTTACTCATCTCGTTCTTTAGACTCAGCTCACTCTCAAGATTGAGTTTTTCTTCGGTCAGTCTGCAATTAGTCTGTGAATGGAAAACACAGAAGGCAGAGGATAGAAGGATGAGAAATGGCTAGAGAAAGAGATTGAGAAGAAATGAGAAACTGGAGCAAAAAGTGCATATCAAGATACTGTAAAGTTAAATAAAGCATGCACTAAAAATGTGTTATGTGACATAATGCATGAATTTATTTACTTTTCAATAAATAATTAAAACTATTGCTTTTTCCTAACATGAAAAATGTTATCTATTACTTTTTCCAGCCATCAATTAGTTTTATGTTCTATGTATTTTTTTTTATAACTTCTAACTGTCCATCCCTAGTTGAATTTTATTTTATTTCAAAGTAGCAAAATTGATTTCCTATGTAAACATACACACGATCTTCACATAAGGACAAATTCAACCCCTACTTATTTTAGTGATGTGTATGAGTGTAGGTTAGTGGAAACTTACTAAAGCAGAAGCATAATAATGCCCATATGATGATTCTAAGGTCTATGTCAGATATAAAACACACATTGGGATAAATCACCAAAAAAGAAAGCTTTAACTAATCTGAATGTATACAACAACATAAACAGTAAAGTATATCCCACAATTAGCAGTTAAGTGTTATGTGGAGACTTACTCCATTTTACATTAGTCATAATGCACTTCTGACTGGTCAGGTCTGTTGCAAATGGGGTTCTCAAAGGGTGTAAACCCGTCTCCCATTAACAAAAAATAGGCATAAAAATCATTGCAATTCTGAGGAAGCTCAGACAGATACAGGTTAGAAAATGAAAAAATACATAGCAAATCTATGAAGAAATCCTCGCAAGTCCACAGAGTATAATGTGTTCAAGATACAGCTGGTCCCCTTCCAGAAAGACAGCATCAAGCAGACGTATGCTCTTATAGTGGTGGTTTCTGTGACAATTATTTTACTTTATGAGGTTACTAGCCTCAAGCACAACCTCATATTTAATCACTTTGTTTGACATGCTGGTTGGTGCAGTAGTCCTATTATGTCTCAAACGTGAGAAGTGCAAGAAGAAAACAAACAAACCCTTCTTTCTAATATTCACTTTCTCACAAGGAAAACTACAGCATAATGAAAAAGTATCTTTCAAAAGGGTGCCTTGAAATAACCTAATCTTAAATTAAACCATCACTTCAAACAAACAAGGAAGCATTTTCTGCACTCTCTACCTTCCTGTTTAAAACATCCAGACATTATAAGATCCACCTCATTCAACCAACTGTCATGTTGGGTGGCCCCTGTCTGATGAGATAGACAAAGGATAAGCCTACTGCTTTCCCCGGCATGATGTAAGAGGCAACAGACATGAGTCAACAAACAAGAGGCAACAAACATGAGGCAACAAACATGAGGCAACAAACATAAGGCAACAAACATGAGGCAACAAACATGAGACAACACACGGGGCTGACCCCCATCATCATATAAAACAAATTGCTGCAGAAACCATCACTTTATGAACACAAGAATGCGTTTGTTGCAGGTTTCCTGTGGGAGTAATAGTAGTGGAACTGTCATGGGTTATAGGAAGCAACAAAGGAAAATAATGGTATCACATAGTCTTCACATCATCAGATATCATCACACTATGCAAGAACATATACTGCCACAAAGTCACCTCAGTCAGGTTTTCGTTTTCAACATTCATATCATACAGCAATTGTTTCTGGCTCAGACACTCCTGTTGTACTTTGATGTACTTTTTTTCCAGGTTCAGCAGCTCATCTGCTCTGGAATCACACAATTCCTACAGAATAAAAACAATCTCATGTAACATTCCTAACATTACCATATGTCAAGATCACATTTAACATCCATAACATTGCCATATGTGAAGATGTCATATATCATTACTAACATTACCGTATGTGAAAATCTTGTATAACACTCCTAACATGACCATATGTGAAGCCACGTATCAATATTTAAGACATAGAAATATTTAGTATCATAAGACAAATCTTTTAGACCCTTACTGTGGTAGCACAGTGGTTAGTGCACTGCCATCCTAGCTCGGTGGTCCATAGTTCGATCCCCAGTTGAGGTGGGATTTTTTAGACCGCTAACAGCTCTGGGGTCGACCCAGCCTCATGAATTAGGTACCAGAGCAACTCTGGGAAGAATAAGGCAGCCAGCATGATGCTGACCACATCACCCATTGTGTGCCAGTGGTCAAGAAAATATGGGCCTAACACCAAATTCCCAATATGCCTCAATGGGCATGTTTCGGGATCGTTTACCTTTTTTTTTTTACAATGGCTTGACAAATTTACAAATTTTAATTGAAGGTCGGAGGGGCTAAGAGGTATGGCATATGCCTCTAATTCTAAAAGTACCAGGTTTGGTCTCAGTACAGGGAATATAATTGATGGAAATTTTTTTCAAAACCAGTGGTTCTTAAAGATTGTCACACTCTCTTCCAATCTCCTGAGTAGTGAAATCGGATGCCTAGCCTTCTTGAATAAGGGCCAAAAAAATAGGATGTCTTGTGTGCAAGTTGCACACATTAAAAATCCCTTGACAGTTACAAATCGTAAAGAGTAGGCCATATGGCCGCTGCCCTGGAAAAATTTTAAAATTAGGAAACCTACTCATCACAAAAATATTTACAGAATGTGTGATTCCTGTATACACACATTGGGACCCTTGCCAGTGCTATGGAGTTCATGCACTGTGCTGAGATCCTCCATGTGTAATCTAAGGGAGGAAATCATAACAACAATGGAGTTGTCCGTGTGCAATGAGGATGGTCCTTGACACCAAATAAACAAATTTACAAAGAGAGAAACCTGAGGCCTGTGACAAAGAGAGAAACATGAGGCCTGTGTGCAAGATTTATAGTTCATGATAAGGGGAGCTCCATAGGTTACTTAGCTGGCCTGATTGGTCAGTCATTGTTCACTCTAGCAGCAAGATCATTTTGATGGTCACTTGTTTGAAGACTCAAAATATCTATCCTGTTTTTACTTTTTGTTCGTTTTTTTTAATTTCTTTCTTTCTAATGAGTGCCTACAATTTATCTACTTTCATTAATTATTTAAAATGTATTGGAATTTTTAAAATTTAGTCAAATGTTTTGCAAAGTGTGAAAACAGCATATCTGAAAATACTGGTCTCAAATAGTGTCATACTGAGGCTATAGAACAGATCACTGCTTTCAAATGCATTTTTAGATCTAGTTAAAATTAGTTTTAACACATGTAACTTATTGTTAATCAGAATCAACATCACTGCTCTCCAGACAAACTCAAAGGTGCTCATTCTCAGTTAATGTTGACGGGTATGATGCTAACTGTTCCTAAAGTGAGCTGACTGATTACATGATGGATACACCCCCTTCCTCATCCATCTCTGCTAGTCTTATGTTTGATGCAAAATTCCAGTAGTCTTAGCCTAACATGTGACTTGCACAATTTTAATAGCGAAACAGCTAAATTTTTTTTTAAACAAAAATCTAACAATTCATACTTAAATTAAAGACTTTATGTGTTTTTCTCAAAATCAATAATTACAGAGATAACACAAGGGAATTAGCAGTACATAATATCAAAAATTGCCTTGTGTAGTTGCCAGGGTTTTCTGATGAGATAAAGAAAGAATAGAACTGCTGTCCCATCAGGCATGTCCCACAACGTGACTAATATTAGGTTGTTCATGAGGCTGGCAACCTTATCATATAAGATAAATTATACAGACACCACCACTACAAGAGCATGTGAGTTCTTGATGCTGGCTTTCTGTAGGGCCTGCTGAAGTGGTGGCTCCATGCCCCAACATGGAGCAAAAAGGAAAATAGTGATAATGATGATGATGAACATCAAAAATTTAACAGACAACATCAAGATGTGAAGTATAAGGTAAGAAACCAATAGTTACAGAAATACCATAAAGGGAATTAGAAGTAGAAAATAATCAAAAATTTAACAGACAACATCAAGATGTGAAGTATACGGTAAGAAACCAATAGTTACAGAAATACCATAAAGTGAATTAGATATAGAAAATAATAAAATAAAATAAAAATCATAGACAACATCAAGAAGGGAAGTGCACCCGTTTCCTCTGATACAGTGTTTGAAATCGCTCAGCTTTGTGTCGGTAAATGGTTAACTCCTCCAAATTCAGCTGGTCGGGTACTGGAGGTCTGTACTCTTCCATTGCGGATATGCTGCTCTGTATAGTAATAAAAGGGAAGCAATCAGGTTAGAAACCTGTCCTGACCTTAAACCTGAAGCAGACTTCTGCATTTAGCTTGCAAATAAAACTATAATAAAAATCACAAATGAATGTAACTGAAATACAACTATTGTTTTTTGAAGTGCTTGTTGAATAACTTATCTACTTGCAGTAAATTTCTAGTATGGTATTTTTACCAGTGGCGTATTCTCTATGTGTGCTGTGCGTGCTGCGCACACCTATGCGCGAAGGAAAATAAAAATTTAATTTATTATTCTATAAAATATTTCTCTTCTAATGTTCTTCTTTCGGACCGCACGCACCAGGATAACGGATTTTCCCGCATAGAATCTACGAGTATATCTAGTTTCAGTTTCCCCAGACGCTATTTATAGTGCAGTTTTTACTAATTGGTAGCAATCGCCCGAAGTTTCTCGGGTAATTCCGTCACGATGCGTGCGGCTCGTTTCGGATTCACGCCTGAACACTGGTTTGATTGGAGCGGGGGTCAAAGGACAGATACGTTAATACAATACGAACATGCGTGCGGTGGGCTTAGCAGCTCTCGGGTTGTAAAAATCGGTTGTGTCCGTCCAGCGTTTTTTGTGATTAATTTTTGTTAGTTGCCGGGAATGCAGATTATTACAGTGGCAGTGAGTTTCAAGTTAAGTTAATTAGTATTTCGGAGATAATTGACATATACCCCTAATAACTATCGTTGCGTAATTGAATATAGTTGGTTTTTAAATTAAGAGGGGAAGAAGTTAAATAGTAGGCGTACATATTCATTTTAAGTAGCAGCACGCCTAGCTCGCATTACCAGGATACGCCACTGATTTTTACCGACTTCAAATACAGTTGTGTTGTGTGTTACACAGGGCTTACATTCTAAAGCTGGCCTGTACAGAATAAATAATGTATATTCAGAATTACTTTTTAAAATCCCTAAAACTGCACATAAAATGTAATATTTTTATAGATATCCTGAATATTTATGTAGTTAGTAAATAATTACATGCTATGCCTATATAAATACTGCTGAATATAATTTTCTATTACAAGGAAAATAACAAGGAAAGATATTTCAAGACAGAAAGAATAAAAGTTTAATCAAGAATAAATAGTCAAGGTGAGCTTGTCACTTTATTGGACCATTCACTGCGATGGTATGGCCTATTTCTTTTACTCAATTACTGATGGCATGAATGCTGGATTTATTATGGCTAAATTTGAAACCCCTAGATAAACATACTTGACTAGAGCACAGGTAGTTATCTCATTTAACTAAAAATATATTTTTAAATATTGTAAATAATTCTTGAGCCTATTGGCACAAATATTTAACTAAAAGAAACACAAGTAAAGGAAAATAATAGTTCTGTCTCCACACTCTTAATCTGACAATACAGAAATATGACAGACAAATGTCATTCCTCCACACCCTTAAACTGACAATACAGAAATATGACAGACAAATGTCCCTCCTCCACACCCTTAAACTGACAACACAAAAATCTGGCAGACAAATGTCCCTCCGCCACACTCAAATGTCTCTTCTCCCTACTCTTGTACTGTCAAGATAGAGCTCTCAGCTCTGACAGGTCATTCTGTACCTTCGCCATGCCATCAATAACAACCTGTAAAGTATGTAAAAGTAAGTATAACAATGCCACTTCATATGCTGCTTGTAAGTGCATTCCTTAGGCAAAAGGACCTTTAGCTGTATTGGGTAATCAAAAGAAATCAAAACTCTGAATCTTAAACTCCAATGTCAAGGCTGTTCTACTGAATGGATCTAAAACATAGTAAACAACAAAACTGACAACCAAGAAGCTTTAAACTTTCATAAATGGCTGCTTGTGTAGAAAAGAAAGATTGAAATGTGATGACAAGAACAACAATGTGGAACTGCCAAAAAGAACTATGCCAGTGGTACAAGAAATGAAAAGAAAACGCTGGCGCTGGATAGGACAAACACTGAGAAAATCTGTTGACAGCATTACAAGGCAGTCTTTTTTTCTAGCATCCCAGGGTCATGGAGGTAGAGGTGACCAACAAACACATGGAGACGGAAGCAGGAGGCAGACATGAAAGGGATTAATAAGACTTGGAAAGAACAGACAAAAGGAAGGCTTGGAAGGGTTTGATTCACGGCTTTGACGTGCTCCACTCTACCCAGCTGTAAATGGCTACCTGATTTTCCTCTTCAGTTAGGAAAGGAAAAGGCAGCGAGGAAAGGAGCTGGTCACCCCACCTCTTGGTGCTGGACCTAGTATAGTGAAGTCACTAACACCTCACTCCTCTACCGCAGTATCTGCTATGGGACTACCTTGACCTTTTATTGCACCTAAGGAAGCTAGAGGATAAGTATGATGATAGTGGATATCATCTGTTTTATGGTAGATCAGTCACCTGATTCTGCTTGTTTCACACCCACAAATGGCAGCTGATTCAGATCTTGCCCTGTGCAGTTCCTGGGGGGGGGGCCTCTGTGAAGATCAAGAAAGAACAAACCTACTGAAGCCTCGGGCATACTGTAAGAGACAACTAATCTGAAGTTGTGCATGAGGCTGGTAACCTCATCAAGTCAAACAAATTGTTCAAGAAACCACCATTACAGAGCACAAGAAGTGAATGATAGTTGTTAGGGGACCAGATGCTGCTACTTCAGTGGTGACCCCCATACTCCACAGGGACCCAAACAAAATGGTATGTGAGGATGCCAACATCATTATGTAAAACAAACAACTACAGAAATCACAAGTGCACTGCTGCAGGCTTGCTACAAACAGGCCAACTGTAGTGATGACCTTACGTTCATTAAGGGGCATAGAACACAATGTGTATGTGTGTGTGCATGCATGTGTGTGTGACATTCAGGTCTAAGCAAGCAATATTCACCACTGTTGTTTATCCTCCACAAGAGAAAGAGTCGAAGCCATTCATAGCAAGAACTAAGATGACATTTTGGCATTTGTTATTGTGGTGTTGACACTGACAATAATGTATGGTATAATGAGTACCTCTTATCACATTCATTAATATCTCTCTCTTCACACTTGAGTATGTCTCTCTCTTCACACGTGAGTATGTCTCTCTCTTCACACTTGAGTATGTCTCTCTCTTCACACGTGA
Source organism: Oreohelix idahoensis (assembly GCA_024509875.1). Taxonomy (NCBI): domain Eukaryota; kingdom Metazoa; phylum Mollusca; class Gastropoda; order Stylommatophora; family Oreohelicidae; genus Oreohelix; species Oreohelix idahoensis. The sequence goes on along the minus strand of JAMPIV010022174.1, from coordinate 37,780 downwards.
GTATGTCTCTCTCTTCACACGTGAGTATGTCTCTCTCTTCACACTTGAGTATGTCTCTCTCTTCACACGTGAGTATGTCTCTCTCTTCACACGTGAGTATGTCTCTCTCTTCACACTTGAGTATGTCTCTCTCTTCACACTTGAGTATGTCTCTCTCTTCACACGTGAGTATGTCTCTCTCTTCACACGTGAGTATGTCTCTCTCTTCACACTTGAGTATGTCTCTCTCTTCACACTTGAGTATTCTCTCTCTTCACACTTGAGTATGTCTCTCTCTTCACACTTGAGTATGTCTCTCTCTTCACACTTGAGTATGTCTCTCTCTTCACACTTGAGTATGTCTCTCTCTTCACACTTGAGTATGTCTCTCTCTTCACACTTGAGTATGTCTCTCTCTTCACACTTGAGTATGTCTCTCTCTTCACACTTGAATATGTCTCTCTCTTCACACTTGAGTATGTCTCTCTCTTCACACTTGAGTATGTCTCTCTTCACACTTGAGTATGTCTCTCTCTTCACACTTGAGTATGTCTCTCTCTTCACACTTGAGTATGTCTCTCTCTTCACACTTGAGTATGTCTCTCTCTTCACACTTGAGTATGTAAGGCATTAGTAAACTTCAGCTACCTGCCTCAGTTTTACTCATGGTAACTGTCTCTTTTTAATTTTTTTTTTTTATTGCAGCTGAAATTATTTTTAATACATCTTTTTTGTCTATTTAATTTAGGGTTATTTACTTAACAAACTTTTTGTAATGAATTTGTGTGAGTACTGTTACCTATTATTGTACTTGTTTATCCTTAATCGTCCACGCTAATTAAGATAGCTGTTATATGTTTATCATTGTTTTGGTAATATGTTTTAACCTTCTGTGTAACTCCCTCGGTGGATCAATTGTTTCTCACCCTATTTCTAGACAGTCGGACATTTTGTGCTTTTAAGCTTCCCCACGTTGATCCTGGGGGGAGGGGGGGGGGGGGGGGCTGATGAGACAAAGAAAGCACCCTCAGGCGTGTCATACAAGGTGACTAATATGAGGTTGTGTATGAGGTTGTGTATGAGGTTGTGTATGAAGTTGTCCATGAGGTTGTGTATGAAGTTGTCCATGAGGTTGTGTATGAGGTTGTACATGAGGTTGTGTATGAGGTTGTGTATGAGGTTGTGTATGAGGTTGTGTATGAGGTTGTGTATGATGTTGTGTATGAGGTTGGTAGTCTAATCAATTAGAACACATTGTCACAAAAAGTAGGGCCACAGGAGCATGTCAATACGTGGCCCAGGCTTCCTACACGGGGATCAGCTGTAGTGGTGCCACCATGCTCCATAAGGAGTGTTACAGAAAATGATGATGATGATGTGCTCTATAAAAGTACAATACAGTATGGCATGGGGGGTTTCAAAAAGTGGACAATGAGGGGTAATTCAATATGAATTTTTTTTTGTTGTGACGGCACAATCATGAAACCTCGTACCACCCTGAAGCATCATTTGCTCCTACTCTGCCTACAAGATGACAACTCATAAACATAATGATACAGCAAGAACAAAGTTAATGGGCAGCAACTTATTTTGTCACCCTCAGTTAACAGTATTTTTTTGCACTTCTCTCCCTTGCAACAAATATAAACATCCCTATCCCGGTGTCATTATGCCTGCGCATCTGCCCTGCACTTCCCTTCCTGTGGTTCTGATTGGGGCCATGAATAAGGGGATCAAATTATGGATGCAGAAGGCATGAGGGAAGGGAAGGGAGAGGTGGCTTTCATTTTGTTGGGGAAAATGTAGAAATTTAAATAGATCAGGCGCTATTAAACTCTTCTTCTTTTTAGTACTCTCAGACGTCTACTTGAATATTTTCAGAGAAATCAGTGGTTAGCTTGAGGCTATTTGTATCTCCATAGAGCTTTTCCAGGAATGGTGCTGGTGATGTGTTTTCTCTGTTGCTCATAAGTTGGGCATCTTTGAAGAAGCTGTTCAGCAGTCATTTTATCTATGCCTCATTTACACCCATCGGTAGTTCTATTTTTAGCTTGTTGAAAAGATGGTATCCCAATTTGTTGGCTCTATTAAATAAATACGAACTGTCAACTCTACTGCCAGATAAGACCGACTGCATCGTTCAGAAACAGAGTCAGTAAAAATAAAGTACAAATGTTCAAACGTGAACGTTTCTGAAAACTTACAGGATTCACTGACATCATCATCATCATCATATGGCTCCCTGTAGAGCATGAACCTTTGTTCACCACAAGCCCTGCTGTCTTAGTTCACCACAAGCCCTGCTGTCTTAGTTCACCACAAGCCCTGCTGTCTTAGTTCACCACAAGCCCTGCTGTCTTAGTTCACCACAAGCCCTGCTGTCTTAGTTCACCACAAGCCCTGCTGTCTTAGTTCACCACAAGCCCTGCTGTCTTAGTTCACCACAAGCCCTGCTGTCTTAGTTCACCACAAGCCCTGCTGTCTTAGTTCACCACAAGCCCTGCTGTCTTAGTTCACCACAAGCCCTGCTGTCTTAGTTCACCACAAGCCCTGCTGTCTTAGTTCACCACAAGCCCTGCTGTCTTAGTTCACCACAAGCCCTGCTGTCTTGTGCCAACTTTCTAAGCACTTTATTTACCTTTATCCCTTTTATGCCTGTTCTCTTTTCTTTGTATGTGTCTTCTGTATTGGGGTGTAACACTGTTTCTTTTACTTTCTGGGTTTTAGAACAAAAGTTGTATTGTAACATTATCATTTGGTTTCCTGAGTGGTTGTTGTATTGTAACATTATCATTTGGTTTCCTGAGTTTTTGTTGTATTGTAACATTATCATTTGGTTTCCTGAGTGTTTGTTGTATTGTAACATTATCATTTGGTTTCCTGAGTGTTTGTTGTATCCAGAGCCAAAGTCTTGTCCTAACTACTTGTTTCAATTATATTGTGAAGTTCTTTCCATCAGTTCCACATTGGTGATCTTGTCCAATGTAGATATGTGGGACCGAACAAAACAAATACCAATAAAACCAATAGGAAAAACAAAATACTTAAATTTGATAAGACAATCATAAACGAATGTATAAGCTAGCTGCATAAAAGTCGTCCATCTCAGTCTCAAATGGTTAAAATAAAATGGAGGAAGACCTGACAACACAGGCTAATAAAACCTGTTGATAGTTTTATAAGGTAGTCCTTCTTCTGGAATTTACAGGATAAGAGACGTGTACTCAGATCAGCTACCAGCAAATGTCCTTTAACAGTAGATGCTCTGGGTACAAGGAATGGGGGACTCACGAGAAAAAGATGGGTTGAAAATATTACATAAATCCTGAAGTACCATGTTATAATGTATGACAAAGTAACAACCCATCTCGCACAAGAATGAGAACATTCGTTCTCCACCACTCTTAACCGCATGAATGGACACCAACGGTAATTAAAAGTACACGAAGGCTCTTTCCAAACTTGCAAAAGTCTTAGGACATTAAATAGTGATCTGGATGAACATACAAACCTGCCCTTAACCAACCTTTCATCCTCCATTCCTGCAAACAGAATGCTGACTTTCTAGGTTGTTTCGCCTGGCTGGCTTATTCTTTGGAATTGAAATCAATATATATCCTAATTATAACCAGTGGCGGCTTTCTTTAATGAGCTGTAGAGCTGCAGCACTCCCTAAGAAAAGGACTGCATACTGCTGTCTCTACTACATTATAATACATAATACGGACAGACCAAAAAATTGAGGTTACACCGGAGGGGTTAAATACAACAAAAAAAAATTAACACGATTTCAGCTCAAGTGACCTTGACCTATACAGAGAATTTCAGGGGCGGTGGACTACAGGCTGAGGAAAGGGCGGGCGGGATTTGGAGAGAACAGAAGATGTGTAGACCGTATATTCACTCTCGGGAACATTATGGGGCAGTGCTCGGGGTGGCAGGGACAGCTTTACATAAGTTTTGTTGATTTTGAGAAGGCTTTTGACAGCATGCGTAGGGACAGTTTATGGAGGGTGCTGAGGGCTTGTGGGGTTCCAGGCTGCGTGGTGTCAATCGTGAAAGGCCTCTATGCCAACTTTACGTGTAGTGTTGGGCAGAGCAACCTAGCCTTCGAGGTGAGGACGGGGGTGCGGCAGGGATGCCCCTTATCAAACACTCTATTTTTAACAGTCATAGACTGGGTGATGCGCCGGACAACAGAGGGCAGTCCAAGAGGAATGGGATGGACTGCATTTTCTACATTGGAGGATCTGGGGTGTGCAGGTGACATTGCACTGCTGGCACATTCGCGTCGGCACATCCAGGGGGAGACGGATAGACTTAATAAATTTAGCCAGCAGGTGGGCTTGAACATCAATTTAAAGAAGTCTGAGGTCATGACGCTCGGTGTGAGCAGCCCTGGGCCAATGTCAGTAGGGAATCAGCAGCTGGTGCAGACAGGTGCCTTTACATGCCTGGGAAGCGTGGTGACACCGGACGGTGGGGCGGGCGGGGACATCGGAATGGGTGGAGCAAGAACAGCCTTTTTTGGCCTAGATAACATCTGGAGGTCCTCCCAGTGCAGCACAAGCGCAAAATTAGGATTATACCACAGTTGCGTGCTTTCTGTGCTTCTCTGTGGTGCGGAGTGCTGGAGAGTCGCAGAGAGGGAGGTGTCAAAGTTGTCCTCTTTTCACACAACATGCCTAAGGAGGGTTCACCGAGTCTTTTGGCCGAGTGCCATCACCGGCCGGGATCTGCTTGCTCGTAGCGAGCAAGAGGACATGCACACCATCATAGCTGGCAGACGCTGGAGCTGGGTCTCAGAAGAGACCCCGGTGCCATCACGGGAACAGCTGTGCTTTGGACCCCTGGGGGAGGGCGGGAGAGAGGCCGACCGGAGACAGCTTGGCGGAGGGCTGTGGAGGCTGGGATGCAGAGGGTGAACCAGAGTTGGGGCGCTGTGCGAGGGGTGGCTGCCGACCGTGCAAAGTGGAATCAATTTGTTGTTGCCCTACAAGACGCCACTAGGCGTGATGACCACTGACTGCTTTGACGGTCGGTGGTTAAGGATCGAAGAAGAAGAAGAAGACCTTGACCTCTTATAAGCGAATGCTTGTCGTACACACAGCTAGAGGCGAACCACAATTGGTTTGAATTTTTTATCATGAGCTGCAACGGAACGCAGCTCGTGTAAATTATCTCTAATTAAAGGGAAGTTACAATGAAAATTTTAAACACGAGAAATAGTGCATACAAGTCTGTGTAACCGGTTTGAGACTCTGGAAGCTGCTACGACTGCCAATGATTACTCCTAGTTGCAGTAAACTTTTAAAATAACTTTTCAGAACTTCTTGACAGATTTTAGATGAGATAAGACACTAATCATTTGTGTCTGGGTTGATATTTCACATGGTGGTCACAATTTGTGAGTATTATGTATAGTATTTGAAATGAATGAACAGTGCAGCACCCCCAATGACAACCCACTGGAACCGCCACTGATTATAACCCATCAGAGGTTGAACGGGATTTCTGTTTATCTTCATTAATTTAAAAAAAACGTAAAGAAATGGAAACACACATTCAAACGCAATGAAGCTGTGAAGTGTGTCACCCACCTTTTCAAAAGTCACTCAATAGGTATTGGACAAATAGGAATTTCAAAATCGGGTATGCCCACCGTTTGCAGCAAGGCATTCAAGACAGCGTAGACGCATCGAGTCCACAAGGGTCCGAAGAGTATCCTGAGGAACAGCTTGCCATTCCTGAAGCAGAAATGCAGTCAGCTGTGCAACATCCATTGGCAGGGGGTGATTTGTTGACAATCTTCGACCAAGGACATCCAAGAGGTGCTCAATCGGAGAAAGGTCAGGTGAATGAGCTGGCCACGCCATCCTGATGATCCCATGTTGCTGAATAAACTCATTCACCACACGAGCTCGATGGGGTCGAGCGTTATCATCTTGGAGGATGGCATTACCACCTATGGCCTCCAGAGCAGGCTGAACAATTGGTCTCAAGATTTCGTTCTGGTATCTTGGGCCGGTCAAGTTGCCTTGGATGATGTAGAGTGGGGTCCTGCCGGTCTGTAGAATCCTCCCCAGACCATGACAGAACCCCTACCATAACGATCCACTTTTCGAATTGTGTCATTAGTAAATCGCTTTCCTGGTCGTCTCCAAACTCGAATCCTGCCATCATTGAATGACACAGTGAAGCGAGATTCATCAGTGAAGAAAACCTGATTCCATTGTTGCCTTGTCCACCGTACAATGGTGGCGTGAAAATCTGCCACTGAGCGATTCTGATTCTAGTGTTGTCTGACACCCTCACTATTTTATTTTGGCTATAATCGGTTAATTCCTAGACTATTTGCGTAACGTTTAACATATTCTTTGTCAGCAAGTCTTAAGGAACCCAAATATACAAATTTAAAGGAGCTAAGTGGCTGCGTTCAAAATATGTATTTTCTAGGATAGTCGTGTAGTTGTTTTTTTTTATTTTTTATGTTTAGAACCGCCACCTGTCCTGCTGTACTGTCAGACTAATGTCAGGATTTCAGACATAAAACAGTAGAATGTCAGGTTTCCTAATAAGCGTTTTGTAAGTTTTAAAACCTAACTCTCGTATATGTAGTGTTTTTTATCACTGTCGATTTGAAAAATGTTAGTGCTAGTGGCCTTACACGCGTGATGGTAGTAATTGTATAACGAGACGCGTGTTTAATGTTGCATGCGTGCCTGCTTTCAGCCCTCCCTTCTTTCTATCCTAAGTTCATCTGTCTTTTCATCACGCCGTGTATAAAATGAAATGAATGGAATTTTAAATCTAGGTCAGCTTGCGTATTTCAAGGTTTTTCTTAGAAAGGCAGTACACGTTTTATCGTAGCCAGCGGGTATTGAAGCAGTAGGCTTTTACTATCAACGTGAAACGTTACAATTTGCAGACGAAGGAGAAAACAAGGGGATTTCGAGTACAGTCACTGTGACAGCACTGTTCTTTACCATTCTTCTTTCCTTTTATTGAATTTATGTGTTAGGCTTTACATTTACTTATTAATTTATATATGTGGATTAGAATTTCTCACGACAGGAACACGTGTTTGAATCTAAAAAGGCAAAAAGACGCAATTTGTAGTTTAAAGGAAAAATCACGACACTAGTTGACACAATGTAAGGAATTGGTAGAAAATCGACCTTAGCTCTTATTAGAAACAGTCGTATCCTAGACGTTTTACCGTAATTAGTTGTTTTGTTTGAATACAGCGGCAAACGCCGTGGACGAAGGTTCAAAAACAAATTTCAAAAACTAACCTTGAGAAAAGTAGGTTTTTCTTTAATAATAAAGTTAGGAAAATAAAACCTAGCTAGTTTGATAGCCCATCTTGAGCAGAGAAATAATATACTTTTAATTACACAGACGGACAGATAACACGGAAGATATTGACGAAAGACCGTAGTGTTCCAATCAGACTAGCGAACAGTTTTTTGTGCATATTTTCACTAAAGTTACATTTTGGCGTCCTTGAGACTAAAAATGCAAAAATCAAACTGCAGATGAACTAGGGGGCAAAGTCGGAGTATAGTAGCTAAAAATAACTTAGTGGGGCAGGTTTGTGTAGTTTTTTCATGTAGTTAGTCCAAAAAACAGGTGTTATTTTGGGAAAAATACTACATACTAGACTGAGACTGGACTGAAATTTGACTTTTAGTTTGAATATTTGAAAAAGTTAGAGGGGACGTCCGCTGATTGGACAAAAGCATTCATATTATTGAGAAAGAGACGCACACTTGTGCTATTTGATAGAAGACTGTCCATTGACACAGTACGTACTGCTAGAGGTGATTTCCAGGAATTATTAAATAAAAATCAGAGGAACGCCCTAATCTAGCCAGCGGCTCAGCTGAGTTTTGCTAGTACTAAGTAACTGTGTTCTCAATTCTGAATTGTGGTAAGGAAAAAAGCATTTATCTTGTTTATTTTAATATTTTGAGTGATTGATACTGCCATATCATGAAAAATGATTACGACAAGTAAGTGCTTGCTCTAGGTCCCCAGCAGCAGTCCAGGGTCTAGAGACAAACTAATAATATATGAAAAACTATCTAAGACTATGGAAGGCGGATCTATTATTGACATCAGTGGGAACATATCACCCACCTTATTGAATGGAAGAGGAAACTATTGAACATATTTCGGATGCAATGCAGTCTTGGGAAACTGGTACTATTTGATAACAACTGGATGAGATGTGCTAAGTTGGTCAGAGAGATCTGACCCAATCTGTGTAATGTTGTTTTGTGGTGTTATGTGTAAGAGTGGCGTAGTAAACAGAGTGTTGACACATGGCACAAATTTTGTTTCAGAGTTTCTGATCTGGCACTACTATTGTGCCAGATGCTTTTGTAGAAGTACAAAAGCGGGTGTCTGTGCAGCCTAACATTTTACTCCAGCTACTGAGAGGAGTGGGCCACAAGAATTCTGTACTACATCGTCACAGGCCAGTTAAGTGCAAACCTGGCCTGCTGGAGATTCATAAACTATTTCCACTATCATTAAAGAAATAAAAGCTTGTTAAATAAACACTAATATCAGTCCATATTTCAAGGACACGGAACTTTGTAACCATAGATTGGGCATGATGACGCCACCCCAACTAAACATCCAGTGCTAGTTTTTCCCAAAGACATTGTAGATATTATTAATATTAACCATTGTAATAATATACCTATGTACAAAAATTACATTTGATTATGCAATATATATATGCATTTCATTGATAAATACATATTATTTCAAATGTTCTGACCAAAAGAAACAATTGGTTCAGGACTAATAAATTTTAAAAAAATTTTCAAACTTAAACTATAACAGCCAGAGTTAGTTCAGTGTATTATAGAGGTTATTATTATTCTTAGAAAAAGGGTGACAATCGACAATGTGGAAACCATACAGGCATATCCCTTCTCAGTGTCCCCGGTAAAATCTACTCTAGAATCCTAGAGCAGAGACTCCGACGCCTAGCTGAGCCACAATTGGATGAGGTCCAGTGCGGATTCCGAGCAAACCGAAGTACTCAAGACCTAATCTTCACACTCAGACAGCTGAGTGAAAAGGCCCTTGAGTATAAGAGTGAGATCCATCTTTGTTTCATAGATCTGGAAAAGGCGTTTGACAGGGTCCCCTGGAGCAAACTTTGGGACTGTTTGGCAAGGAAGAATCTTCCAGCACCTCTGATTCATGCTATACAGAGCTTCTACAAGTCTTGCAGAAATTATGTGAGGACAGCAAACCATAAGTCAGAAGAGTTCAGGACCACCACTGGTGTAAGACAAGGTGATATCCTATCACCTTACCTCTTCATACTCCTTATGACGATGTCATCAAGGCATGTAAGGAGAGAACAAGAAAGTATTCAGTGGGGTACTGGAAGATGAGACAGGTCTATATTTCGGAGCTGGCATTTGCTGATGATGTTGCCCTGATTGCTAAATCAGAGGCACATCTCCAATCCAACCTGCAAGTCTGGAAGGAAGAGCTGGAGAAGAGAGGGATGGTCATAAGCAGCTCTAAAACAAAATCCATGGTGATATCACGAGAAGAAAGAAAACATCAGATTAAGCTGGGAGAACAGGTCCTGGAGCAGGTCGACCACTTTAAATACCTCGGAGCTATTATAGCCCGAAAGGGAGGCATCAAAGAAGAGTTGGCCACTCGAAAAGCAGCAGCTGGGAGACTTTTTCAGGCCATAAATCGAGGATTCCTCAGCAAGAGAGAGGTTGGTAAGAAAACGAAGATGGCTGTATACCGCTCCACCTATGTCCCAGTCTTGACATACGGATGCGAGTCATGGGCAATGACTACAACCCATAAAAGCCAGATCCAAACCTCAGAAATGAGGTATCTGAGGAAGGTGGTTGAAGTAACAAGAAGAGGCATGGCACGCAACCAGACGATACGTCAAGGCCTTAAATCCTACCCCCTGCAGACCCAAGTAGAACAGTCCCAATTAAGATGGTTTGGCCATGTCTGCAGAATGGGAGAAGATCGGATACCACGACAAGCATGGGAAACAAAGAGCCTAGGATCCAGACCCCGAGTCCGCTGGGAGGACAACATTAGACAATCTTTGAAGGATCGAGGACTAGACTGGAACCAGGCCAGGAGGAAGACAGCCGATAGGATAGTCTGGCGCTCTCTCTTCCAAACCTCTACACCTCACGGTAGAAGGGGAACGACTAAGTAAGTAAGTAAGTATTATTAGACTTATTATTTCCATGTGTGTGTCTGTGTATTTTATTACCTACACATTACATTTCAGTACCCTAGACTTTTAACGTAGCTAACATTCATAATAGTAGAATAGGTCTGTTTGAGGTCGTAAGTGGTAGCAGAAAGGCCTTCTGTAACTCACATAAACTTTTATCTCAGGAGCCTTCACAGCTGACCTCATCCAGTACACTAGGTAACATAACAACCATACAATAACATCAAAAACCACTACAAGGAGTAAGAATAATTCTGACTGCAGGACGTCGAGCAGCCAGTCCAAATTCATGTAAACGTCTGCGAATGGTGCTTTGACTGACATTAACGTTTACAGTTTGTCTCAGCTGACATCTTAGAGTGGAACAAGTCACAGTCCGATGGCGCAGGGCTGACAACAAGAGGTACCAATCATCATGTCTATTGGTGCATCTAAGGCGACCTGGCCGGTGGCGATCCTCCACACTTCCTGTGGCCTGAAATCTCTCCAAAATTCTTTGGATAGTAGAGTGTGACGCTGCAAGCCGTCTAGCAACCTCACGGACAGATAAACCACTTTCAACCCACGCTATACTGTGGAGGCTGAGATACAGGGAATGAACCAGAGTTGGGGCACTGTACGAAGGATGGCCACCGACCGAGCAAAGTGGAATCAATTTGTTGTTGCCCTACAAGACGCCACTAGGCGTGATAGCCACTGACTGCTTTGGCGGTCGGCGGCTAAGGATCAAAGAAGAAGAAGAACCCACGCTATAGCCCTCATTCTTTGTAAGGTGTCAAGACTTCTTCTCGGTGGCGTGTTTTTTGCAAGTGATGAAACTACCCTAAGGCTGCTGATTGTAAAACAAATTAAGAGTGAACTCTGTTCACGAAAAGTCGCCATTGCACGTGGAATGTCAATCAGTACGATTACTTCATCTGTTTGGTTGTACGGAAGTTTGAGAAAAAAAAAAGATTAAAAAATGTGAATTTATGGTCAGCAAACCAAATTGCACGTGATCACCATGGTTGTCGGTGAGTTGTTTTTATGCTTAACGTGCATAGAGGACTGTCAGAGGAAGATATTGCATCTATTTTTACTAAAAACTTCCTTCATTTAATCATTCTATGCGCTTATATAAAAGTGTATTGAAAATAATAGGGTGGCCCTTGACTTTTGACCAGTAGTATATTTTAGAAATTCCCGTAACTGTGGCGCTAGAGAACTTCAAGGTAGGCTAAGTTAAAAAGTAATTAAAAAAGAACAATAGGATTGGTGAGGGTATGGCGGGAAATTGAGGGTCTGGCGATGTTCTCGTAATGTATATTGATGACGACAGATGAACAGTGAATTGGGTGTCATTCCAGACACCACAGGCCTATCCAACTTCCCTTCCCCTTATTAACAAGATGACATGTATGAGAGACTACCAATGCTGGACAAGGGACAACATACACAGACGCACAATCTAACACTTTTAACTTATTCTATTTACACTGATTGGAAAGTCGAAATGATGCCATGATCAGATATCAGAATTAAAAATCATTATCTTGAAATAGCGGCACTGTATTATATAAAAAATATCCTGTTTAACAACTGATGGGTTTTAATTAGGGTATATAGTCTATATACCTTAATTATAACCCATCGGATGTTAAATATGATTTTTTTTTTCTTTTGCTTCATACATTTAAAAAAAAAAACGCCACGTGTTTCTGTTGTATAGTACATTTGTGAAACTGACTCCAATGTTATTTCTTTAAAACTTTCTGTTGTAAGTTTTACAGGAGCCCCTACATTATTTACTAATATTTTCACATACTGTGCTATTTACTTCGACCTGTAAAAGTTTCAACATGAAGATGAACATATCAAAGACATAAACTATGAAGATTAGCAGATCGCCAAGCCCACTTCACATACATGTTGACTATGTCAGGCGTAAGCGGGTTCCATTGTTAAATTACATAGGAAGCATTTTAACTGAGAATTGAAGACTTGACAGAGAAATGGAAGCAAGATGTTAAAGTACCAGCGCAATGACTTACCAAATGTCATTACTACTCAAACATCAGAATATCACTATGGAAACTAAACGACAGCTGATAAACAGAATATTCTTACCAACTCTTTAATATCAGTGTCAAACATGGTCCCTGACCAAAGCACATGAAGATGGATGAGATGCTTAAGAAAAGCCATCACTGTTACCAGGAGAGACAGAGTGAGAAATGATGACCAGAAAAATGGCAGGAACTACATCCTGCATCAAGTATATAGAGACATAGAAAATCAAGTGGTATGGCCATGTCATGAGAATGGAGAATGCTACGAAAAAAATGGCCTGTTCGTTCATCAATATTTTTTGTCTACACTCCTCCCTGTCAGTATTCATTCCACCATTCCTTTTTGTCCTTTTCATCCGTGCATTATTTCACTATTACGCCTTTATCTACCGATATTACCTTTTCCTCGGATGGCACATCTCGTCTCCCCCCCCCCCCCCCCCCCCCCCCCCCCCCCACATGCTTTATGCTTGACTACATATGACATGTTATCCTTTGATCGCGGATAGACAACGATTAGTCAGGGGGAACAATACGGTCAAAACAACATTTGGTTTGTCGTTTATCGCCAGCTATTGTCTATACAAGTGTTTCTCAACCTGTTTGTGTTCACGGCACACTTCAGTTTTCTAAAAATTTGCGACACACCTATCTGACCCCGTGCGTAAATAAAAAATGACAGTGATATATACTAAATTAAATACACTAATTTGTGGGTACTGTAGAGTAAAGACAACTCTCAATTTGATTTTCTCTTAATTGTTTAAACTAATTTTGAAGTATATCTATTTATGTTCAAAGAAGTTATTAGATCAAAGTATTATTGAATGAATTCAAGCTGTAAGATCAATTTTACATTACACATTCTCTAAAAAATATACTTCATGTAGTAAATTTACAACATTTTTGCAGCACGCTGTGATAGGCGCGGCGGCACACCGCTTGAGAAACACTGGTCTGTACAGATGAGCTATTTGTAGATAAGCAAGTATGGCTTCTATCAAGGTCGGGGTGTTTGTTAGATAAACTCGAGACGACAGCCTAGGAGTAGTATTATCATCAATTAAGGGTCGGGGCACCACATTTAGCTTGCGCAAGTATATCCGTGTCGTGAGTTAGTCTGCTTCACAAAACAGGTTCTGTATAATACTGAGTAACTCTGACGAACACCGCGCGCCATACATTGTAAGAACTGTATGATACATTGTCCAATGGAAAGACTTCCCTTATTCGTGTGTTTACTGAAACGTACTTTGCTTAACATGGAGTCTCAATCCGTGCAACCGAGTGAAGGAGGCCATTTAATTACATAAGTAGGAAAGAAGTACCACTTGGAAGAGGTCTCTAATTCTACAACAAGAATGTTACTTTAGAGGTAGGTGTAAAGACTTCCACGAAATGTAGTTTATTAAGAGAGGTATAATGAGTGGAAAGGCTTCGACACATCGGGTTAGTCCCTAATTTTGGTATTTAAAATATGCATAGAATAAAATGCACTTAGGAGACTAAAAGATTTTTAACTAGGAAGATAAAGATTAATTCAGGGTATAATGTAAGCCTTAGATGAATACAATCGCTCCAGAAATAAAAAAGATAAGGGGGAAACTAGTTTTTCATAATTGAACAGAGAGACAAAATATGCCTCATTTTGGGATTCGAAATACCCCATTAGCCCCCTGCTTTCCGATACGACGGATGTGCTAGTATAAATAGACCTTGGCCTTGCTAAATTGGGGCCATAAGATTTGAAAAAACACAGCGAGCAGAAAGAAGCGGTAACTTTTAAATGAAGACTGCCTTTGCCAGTTGTACCTGAGAGCAGATCAAGTTTGCCATTAATAGCTCGTCTGTGTGTGCCAGAGGGTAAGAAAGATATATATATCCTCCTGAAAATAGGCTGCCCTTCTAAATTGCTGGAAATGATAAAGTCATTCCATGACGACTGTGGTGGGTTTTGATGTTAAAGAATAAAATATTATTTGTAACAGATGTGAGGTCAGCTGTGCAAGCCCCTGCGGTTAGTTATTTATACGTGTTCTCATGGAACCTGTCTGCTACCACCTTATGACCTCAACCTGCGATATATTTTCTCTTAATTATGTGTACTGGTGTGTGGATGTTGTCTAGCTAGATGTCTAGGGTATATGCGCTGTAATGTAATAAAATGACAACACCTACACTTAAAAATTACTGAACAATAAGGAAACAAGTCACTGTTTTAAGTTTAAAATTGTCAATCTTTTTTTTTTACAATTAATTTCCCTGTATCTCAGTTCTTTTTTGGATACAGGAATACTGAAAACTCAAAGTGATATTAGAATATATTTACAACAATTGAATTCAAATTATAAATTAGTCTCTTATTATTCACAACTATTATCTAAATGTCTCTGGAAAAGTGTCAAATAAAACTTGATCCTACGAATTGGTAATACTTGGAAGAACGACTGTGTTCATCATGTTCTACTATGAAATACACATTTGATATAAGAGAGTGGTGAAGTTTGATACATCATGAGCCCTTGGACAAATTCTTAGCTTGGTAAGTGCTGGATCACAGGATGATGTCTTTCCACTCCAACAGCTTCAAACTGCCAAGTCAGGATACTGCCCTTGGAATGTAATACTGAGGCACACAGAACTATACTGCTTCTATTCAACTGGGCAGATTCACATATAAGTATAGGTTGACCAATTGGCACACTTGATTTCATAGATGAAATGCTGCAAGGATAGTGTTAGTCACAGTGGGGATAGGTAGGGATGAGTTTTTCGGTGTTTAGGTAGGGACAATATTAATCATCGGGTATTCTTCCACCTGTTGAATATTCTTTCAAGTACACTCTACTGTTGAAGTAGCACACCTCTGTAGAGGTAACAGATTCTTAATTACATCCGCCACACAGGCTAATTCTATATATATGTACGCTGCTGTCCTGTCCCTGTGTCTGCAATGTTGACATGGGTGTATGTAGATTCAGTTACACCCCACAGTACGTATGTAAGAGTACATGGAGAAGTCAAAAAGGGTTGTAAACGACTGGGAACAGATCGATACTGTTTATTCCGTTACAACACAGACACAACGGCATAGACGAAAATACGGTGACAGCAAAAGCATGAAATATCTCAGCGCTAGCAATACTGAACTGCACACTCGGCAGTTATGATCATAATCATGGCCTTCAAATCTCTCACTCCTTAAATACTCAAGACTGCAACTACGGCAGTTATATTAATGGCCTTACAAATCTCTACACTTCTTAAATATGGTCTTACAAATCTCCACACTTCTTACTAGCCCTGATCAGGCATCCCCTTAGAAAAACAGCGGCATACACTTAGGAAAAACACAGGGCTTGCGACCACCTCGGTCTACGCCCAAAAAACACTCGACTCCTCTTTTAGGGATCACACATCTCCCCCCCTCCAACAGTCACGGGCTCGGCTGTTTTTGAACACAGCTCTTAATACATGCAGCATAGCCGCGAGCTAAACACCACTCACACAACTCAGGGATAAATTCCTCACAGGCGTGACTTAACGCTGTGAGTAGCAATCATCGCTTTGTTCTCGATCATACGAGAAGATATTATTCCTATCCCCTTTTAAACAAGCATCAGCTTAATCGGGCATTCAAGTGCCACAACCCATAATTTCACTTTGTCCAAAAAACATTCCAAAGATCACTTCCCTTCCATAGGGTCTAATCGCAACAGTTTCCCACACACCCGGGGAAAAAATGATTCTATCATTTTTTTGAAAATCAAACTCCCAAAAATTTGGAAAATAAAAAAGCTCTAACATATACCTACAAAAACTTTATCTTATGACAAACCAAAATAGTACATTTACAAAAAATATCAGCAGTAAATGTAAAAATGAAGTGTTCTACAAAATCAAAGAAGTATACTAAAATTAATCTAATACAAAACCAAGCTAAGTATGTTTAATACAGACTAAACAGGAAACAACCAATAGTAAAAGAAAAGACAAGATCAAAAACGAAGTATGATTCGTAATGGAGGAAAATGTGAAATCAGAATATGAGAAAAATCAAATAAAATCTCAAGATAACAATCAAGTTATACAAGTCCTTAAATGTAAAATAAATACAATTATTATCTTAAGTTATAATTAATCTAACAATACAAAGAATGAAAGTATAATAAACGTAACGAGAAAAAGTATACAAGAAACATGAAATGGAACGTAGATGAAACACAGAAGTATAAAGAAAGTATGAAACGATACTGAAAAGACAATAGAAAAGATTTAAAGTAATATTAAATAGTCAACAAAGACTGATGGAAAATAAAGATGAAAATGTAGAGAAAAATAGTAACAACCCATTATAATAACTATCTAAATTAAAGAATGTATTGTCTAAATAATTACAATCATAAATGAAAATTACAACACAAAATGACAAAGTGTATCTAACACCACAAAAGAAAGCTTATGACAAAACTAAACATAATAAGTAATTTAACTAAATTATAAAACGTATACCTAACTAAAATAAATTATACGTAATATGAAAGCTATAAAAAATTTCGCACTGACGGACAGTCACGCGCTAAATACAGAAAAAAATTCATCAAAACATCAAAACAATTTCAAAGAACTAATGACACTACACATTACTAACTATAATATACAGTCTAGCGCTGGCGCAAAAAAAAATATCACAATGTCAAAAAATAATACATTTTCGAAGAAAAAAAAAATACCAAAATGTTTAACAATGCTAAATTCCAAAGATAGAAAAATAGTATTACATATGCAAACAATTCAAAGTTATAATTAATAAACTAATCTATGAAATCAACCTTAAGAAAAATGAAAGTCATATAAACAATCTATCTCTAAACAGACACACATCAACGAATGTAAGTTTAATTTAACCTATAAATTCTTTCGGCAGACAATTACGTTGAGCTCAGCTACAGTGTTAATTGGCTATAGCTTTATGTCTTACTCAACTTGGTATGACATATCCTATAAGCAAATCTACAATCTGTTGCTACTGTGAAATATGACAAAGATTCTATAAAAATATTTGCAAAAATTTTTAAAAATAAATAAATTATTTATCAACTAATCTGCTAAGAAAATGCTGCATGCCTGACTGGCAAGAAAATCAAGCTCTGGAAAAATCAAAGTTTCACAATATGTTAACAAATCCAAATACAAGATGATTTCAGATACATACGAGCTATTTCCAAAATTACATTTCACATCATAACAGACAATTCATATCTTCTGTGTATGTTTTAATATATTAATTAAACATGGCATCAAAACATGACAACAACAACAAAAATTAAATTAAGTGAATAACAACCACTCAGAACTATCTAAAAGTTACCACTACATCAACACAGTAAATGAGTTTGTGCATAGGGCTGGCAGTCTCATCATGTACAAAAAACTAACCTAACAATCACAGTTACAAAAAATTTCAAGTACAATATAGGAGTATAAAGATAAATCAATATGATCCAAGTCAGCATGAATTTGAGACTAGCGTGTATAAATACAACCTGCTTATAGCACTCATCAAACATTACAGTCAAGTCATATAAATAACAATAAAAACAAAACAAAAAGATTATGGCAATCAAATGATGCATCATAATATCACAACGAAATTACATGTTATTCTAAAAATAACAACATATCATGTACGATATCATAGAGTACAAAAAATATTTACTGTCTTAAAAAAAAAAAAAAAAATCAGACGTAAACACTCCCACTTTCTTTAGAACATGCTTGACCCACAGCAAGTAACACATCAGACGCTAGTTGGATGCTGTCTGGTTTCGCTTGAACAAACACTCGAGCGCCAAGTTGACCTACATATTTAACCGATACTGTAAACAGGAGCGCTGACTCATTTATCGCGAAGTCGCTTCTGTCAAAAAATACACATGAAAATTTCCATTTTAATCAGCCGTAAGATTTAAGTAGCAAAAACGGATAGTTAATTCAACAATTACCTAACTGTTACGTATATTTATTACCTAAGGGGGTAGTCTTCGGTCCTGCCAAATGTACGCACCAGTTTTATATAGTTATATTATTTGTGCGTTCGACTGATTCACGCACTGACGTGCACAAAGCAGTGAGTGTTGCTTTGGGACGCACGGGTAACCTAGTTGAGGAGTTGGTGACGTCATGATTTTTGAAGGGGCAACATGGAACTTGTTTATGTCCATGATTGTTATTTGATATTTGTATTCAATGGCATGTTTATGGAAAGCCATTTATTCTAGTGATCTGTATTGGTCTTCAGGTTGAAACCAATAGCAGCAATGTCACGTAAGTTATCGCCCCACTTCTTAATTAAAGCTGTTTTTTAAGGCCGCTCTAATACTAGTCTATGCGGGAATACGTTTATTCCTAGAAATGGATCTACAGAGTCGTTTGCCTTTAGGATTTGTATCGTAGAAGAAGGATTCCTACGAGTGGAAGAAGTTATTGATTACCTTATGCACATGTTTTAATATGCTGTTACAACAGTGCCAGAATCGTGGCATAGAATGGGAGAGGTTAGTCAACTGGAATCTCTAACCTGTTCGTATTATCGTGTATGACTTTGTGTGAAACTATATGCTATATAACGCTATGTATGAAGAACGTCTGGGAATTTCACAAATATAATATGGAAGATTCGATCCTGGAGTATGAAATAAGCTTACGTTTACCATGATAGACGTCCTTGAAAGAAGGTCAACGGACTTGAATGAGAAGAATATTATACGGTAACAGTTTTGTAATCCTTAGTCTATTGACAGAGGACTTTACTAGTAGAGAATCTTCAGGAACTTTAAAAGTAATAATCAATATGTTGTCGTGTGATCTTTGCGCCTGTGACGATGTCAGTCTTGACCACTTCGTGTCCACGTGAATAAAATCCATGTAAATTTATCACCGACTTGTGTGCTGCAAATACTTGCCCAGTTCACCCAGTTCACTACTACTTGTTGGGATTTCGTTTGAAGAACATTGTTGACATCCGTTCGTTTTAACCATTCGCGTTTTAATTTACCTCTAAACTGAACTCAAAGAAAAAACGGACTCAACAATAAATGGTATGCCAGTGTGGTCTGGAAATGTCTAACTTCCAAAGAACGTACTCAATACTTTTCTGTGAAAAGAAGATTTTAACTTTCAAGTCACCAACATCTCGAACTTGGAACCCAGTGGGATGAGAAATCAGATTCAACTTACGTTTACCAAGGTCAAGGTCTTCAATCAACCTCCACATCAAGTTTCACAGTGACGGATTACTTGGAGATCATCTCTTCATCATTATTGCGTGTGAGCTGTAATCGAGATAAGCAGAACGAAGTATTTTATCTGTAGACGTACATCCACGGAGACGAGGCACATTGATTTTTTACCTGCACGCGAGTTGAGTATATCGTGTATCCGTTGTACGCTTTATTACTTTTAGTTGTGCCTTCCGTGATATGTCCACATTTATATTTTTCCCGTTACATGTTATATGTTGTGTATTCTTCGTGGGAGGTAGGGAGGTTGATCTGACGAACGAGATCCATCTCGAAGCCAATTCGGGCTCTTCGTCAGACGTTCTGTAGGACATTATTTTGCAGACTTCCCGCAGTGGAATGTTCCTACGCGTGAGCGTAGAAGGATTCTAGGTCCACTGTGTCTGGTAGTCTGTGACACCTGACTGTTTTAGCTGTTTCGTCAAGTTTAATTGTTGTTTTTGGCAGTTATTTTTACTCGTATTTTGTTTCATGATGTATTTTGTATGTGATTATTGTCCGTCTAATCTGACTATCATTCAGTTTTTTACAAAGCATATGTTTTTTACAATGTGTTGTCTATTGTCTTGTTGAATTTTGATCGTAGATATCATCGTAATTCTTTACGACATTCTATTTTAGTTCCACATTTTAGTTTATTTGATTTCTACGACTGTAGTCATTTGTCTTAAATATCGTGTCGTGTCAGTATTGTGCTATTGTCTGTCACATTATTGCTTTCACACCATTTCATGTTATAAATTAGATTATTAATTATTAATATTATTGCCTATTATATAAATTGATTTTACCGTTCTAGAACATGAACGAAGATTACTAGTTGTAGTAACACTTTTAAATAATATTATTACATAATAATAACGAATAATGGCTACCTTAGATTATTTCATTAAGCAAGCAAAAGCTCTTCAGATGGCTCCTGATGAGGCAAAAGCATTTGCACTTGCAGAATATAAGAAAGCTCAAGAAATAGAAGCTGATCAGAGAAGGTTAGAGACTTTACGTTTGGAAAATTTGAAATTTGAGGCTGAGGAACATGAGAAGAAGATGAAATTTGAGGCTGAGGAACATGAGAAGAAGATGAAATTTGAGGCAGATCAAAAAAGGATTGAGGCGGAGGAGAATGAGAAAAAAATGAGATTAGCCGCTGAATTAGAAGAGAAACGATTTCAGCGAGAGGCAGAACAGAAACAAAAAGAAATGGAAGTTAAACAAAAGGAAATGGAAGAAAGAAGATTAATAGCTGAACAAAATACATTACGACTTCAGCTTGAGAGGGAAGAGAATGAGAAAAAACGACAGCATGAACTGAAATTAGCAGAGTCAGAATATGAGAGACTTAGGTTAACTCAGGAATCTAATTCTCAGAGAACTTTTGAAAGCCAAACTCCATCCAGACATGATAATTTTAAGGAAATTTACCTTAAATTACCAAAATTTAATCCCCCGTCTGATGACGTGATATTCTTCCTAGATAGGTTTGAGGCCACTTGTGGGTCTTATAACGTGGATAAAGCGCTATACTGTACATATTTATCCAGATTACTTACAGGAGATGCATTAGCAGTTTATCATACCACCAGCATTGGTGAGAAAAATGACTATAATGCTCTTAGAGCAGCACTTCTGCAAAAATTCCAAATGTCAGAAGACGAATATCGATTAAGATTTCATACATTACTACCTCAATCTGGCAGAAATTTTAGTGATTTTCTGTCACAGATACGACTAACATTAGAAAGATGGATCGAATTATCCAAAATTGAAAAGTCGTATGAAGGTCTCTTCGATTTACTGATGCGCGATAAAGTACTATCGTCGGTAAATCCTACATTTCTCGCATTTTTACACGAACGGAAACCTTTATCAATGAAAAACTTAGAAGAACATGCAAAAAACTTCTGCACTGCTCACCCAACCATGGATCTGAGTAATGCGCAGATTAAGAATGAATTGCCTGTTGCTTTTGCAGCACAACAAAACAATTTTTCACGCAATCGTTCTTTTAGTGCTGATAGGTATGTCAATAAGGGAAATAATGACAATTTTAACAATGGTAATTTTTACAAAGGGAAGCAATTTCAACAATCTGCTCCATTTAATGTTTCTTGGAACCAAACTCACAGATCGCGAGATTTTGGCAACAATAATTTTAAAAATAATCAGGGACATTATAATAAACAAAACTGGAGATCAAGATCTCAGGGTCCGCAAAACAAACAATTTTTTGGAAATAAACCATTTTACCAACATCATAACGATCATTATACAAATTATCGGACTCATCCAAATTTTAACTCTAGTAGAAACGACAATTATGGCAACTTTAATGCAAATAATCAAAATCGATCGCGTCGGAGAGATAGATCGTCGAGTAATACGGGTAGACATTCTAATGTCGCTTTAAGTGATACACAGGCTAACATTGAACAGGGTAAAGTAGCTGAAACTCACAATGCTATGTCTTGTTCTCTTGATTGTACCCAGGTGAAAGACTGTCCAGAATGCTCGACTCTTTTCCAGCCTAAGGCGATCACGACGCTGCGTTGCGGACATACCTTGCCTAGCCTGCCTATAGTCTGCACAGCCACTGCTACGTCAGTACACCAGGGACAGGGCTCTCTTAAGTTTAACAAGGGATTTGTCAACAACATTTCATGCTCTCTCCTATTTGACTCAGGTTGTAGCACAATCAGTGTACGGACTTCGCTGATCAACCCAAGTTGTGCCACGGGCCGGGTTGTCAAGTGTGTGACGTTTGGTGGCACAATTGAAACATTTCCCACTGCTATTATTGATCTACATACTCCATTTTTTTCAGGAAAGATCTAAGCATGTCTCCTTCCGAATCCAATTTGTGATGTAATACTTGGTCGCATACATGGTATTAAAGAGTGTACACCTCAGCAAATAGCTGAATGGGAAGAGCGACATATTCAAACCGCAAATGCAGTAGTGACTAGAGCGCAAGCCACTAATATGTCGCATGATACACCTATTGAACCTACAGTTCATACCTCCTGTGATGATGATGCTCCTATTTCACGGGAGTTGTTTGCAACATTGCAAAAAAATGATGATTCTTTAAAAAAAAATTTTCAATATGTTAACAAAAAGAATACCAACAGTAAACTTGCAAAATCTAGACATAACTTTATACTTAAAAATGGGATTTTGGTTAGAGTTATACGTGAAAAGGATTCATCCTTATGTTATCAGATCTTAGTCCCATCCTCTATGAGATCTCGTATATTACGACATGCGCATGACTCGCAATGTGCGGGCCATATGGGTTTTTCGCGTACCAAATCCAGAGTGCTTTCGGCATTCTACTGGCCAGCCGTCCATAGGGACATCACTCTCTATTGTCGGTCCTGTTTGACATGTCAGGAAGTTAAGGTACGGGGTCCATTTCATGCGGCTCCTATTCAAGCTGCGGACATCCCGATTAGACCATTTGATAAAATGGCCATTGACATTATTGGTCCAATGCTTCCATCTGCTAGAGGGCATACGCATATTCTTACGTGCATTGATATGTGCACTCGTTGGCCTGAGGCCATCCCTCTCAAGAACACTTCATCTGCCAGTGTAGCAGAGGCATTGATGTTAATCTTCTCACGCATTGGTTTTCCACGGAAAATCTTGTCGGATCATGGGGTTCAGTTCATTTCTGAATCCATGTCTCAAGTTATGAAGACATTAGGTATAGACAAATCTCTTAGTTCTATTTATCATCCGATGTCAAATGGGTTAATTGAGCGTCTCAATAGGACACTCAAGCAGTTGTTGGGTAAGATGACTCAAGACCATCCCCAAGACTGGGATCGGGTCCTACCCGCTTGTCTCTTTGCGTATCGCGAAGTACAAAATCAAGCTACGGGGTTTTCTCCATTCCAGCTTGTTTTCGGCATGCAACCACGCGGTCCGATGTCGTTAATCCACGACTTATTGGTTGATGAGAATATTGAAGAGGAAACTCAATCCTCTTATGAGTATGTGATCTCTCTGAGAAAGAGAATCATAGATGCTTGTAGACTAGCTACTGCATCATCCGAACAAGCCAAAGAAAAAGCTCGTCTATTTGCAAACAAATATAGACGTCTTCGCCAGCTCATACCTGGTGATGAAGCTTTTGTCTTACTACCTGCGCATAACAATCGTCTTTTAATTACCTGGAGAGGTCCTTTCAGGATCATCTCAAGAATATCCGATGTCGACTACATCGTTGATGTTAATGGTAAACATAAAACCTTCCACATTAATATGTTGAAGGAATATTACTCACGTCCTGATTATCTGCAGTCAGTGTTTCAAGCAACTGACGATCCTACACCTCCTATTCAACACTATTCTAGTTTGTTAGTCATCCAAGAAGAGGAATCTTCTTTCGATGATGTACAACTACCAATACCAGTTGTACCACTCCATTCCACTGAGAAATGGAATGATGTTACTATCTCATCTACTCTTTCGGCTGATCAACGTCAGCAAGTCTCTAATATTCTACACACGTATGAGGATGTCCTTACTGACATCCCAGGTCATACGTCAGTCATCCAACATGACATTATTCTGACTGACGATACACCAATTCGAGTTCGCCCATATCCTATCCCTTTACATTTTCGTGATAAGGTTGATAAGGAATTGAATGAGATGCTTCAATTAAATATAATTGAACCATCTTCATCACCATATTCTTCTTCTATGGTAATCATTAGGAAGAAGGACAATAATATACGTCTTTGCGTAGATTACAGGAAATTAAACAAAGTGACAAAATTCGATGCGGAACCATTACCTCTTTTAGACGACTTACTGGAGAAATTATCTCATGCCACTTTCTTTTCGAAATTTGACCTTTCAAAGGGTTATTGGCAAGTGCCACTAACTCCTAAAGCAAAGCCATTCACCGCTTTCTCGACACCAAGGGGTCTTTTTCAATGGAATTTTATGCCTTTCGGTCTAATGAATGCGCCAGCTACTTTTGTACGCATGATGCGCCGCATATTGTCTCATCGTCCCGATGTCATTACTTATATAGATGACATCTGTCTTTTCAGTGACTCTTGGGATGAACATATTCAGGGTTTAAAATCTTTACTTTCTACCTTACGAGATTATAACTTAACAGCAAAACCTTCAAAGGCTTTTGTCGGTTTTCATGACATCTCCTTTCTTGGTCACCGTATAGGTCGCGGTTTAATGTATACAGAAGACAGTAACGTCTCTAAAATTTTAAACATCTCAGCACCTAAGACAAAAAAACAAGTGAGGTCGCTCTTAGGACTAATACAGTTCTATTCTAAATTCATCCCTCATTTGTCTACTATAACTGCACCTTTTTCTTCGTTACTTAAAAAGGGCACATCTAACGTAATAAAGTGGTCGCAGGATCATCAAGCGGCTTTAGACTATATAAAACAATTTTTTTCAAATAAGCCTTTTTTAAGGTTGCCTAACAAAGATCTCACCTTTGTTCTTCGCAGTGATGCTTCTTCCTACGCTATCGCGGCAGTTTTGATGCAGGAATACGGAGGCACCTTATTTCCGGTTATGTACGTATCCAGAAAGCTTACGACGAGCGAGATGAAGTATTCCGTTCTTGATAAAGAGCTCCTCGCTCTTGTCTGGTCAATCACTAAACTGGATCGTTATCTCCTCGGATCACACTTTGTGGTGGAATCCGACCAGAAAGCTCTTACAGCACTGAACACAGGGAACGTTAAGTCATCAAAGTCAGCGCGTTACGCTATTGCGCTTCAACCGTTCCATTTTGAGATACGAGCTATTCCTGGAGTACAGAATGTGTTCGCATACTGTCTGTCAAGATGCCCTAGTGAACATGTCGAAATTAAACCACTTCCAGATGGTGAAACGTTCTCACAGAAACAGGAATAACTTTGTACATGGTCACTGATTGTACATCTGTGGAGACTATGTGTAGTTCTGCAGTATTCGTATATATATAACTTTCAGAATATACTTACGTATGGATTATAACATTATTTCTTGTGAAGTAACGTTTTGTTAGAACGAGAACAGTGATATTAAAGTAACATTTTTTTTTAGTATGGAAACATTGGTAAGAGTGACAAATAGACATTCGTTAGTGTGATGGAACATATTACACTACATATCGTGTTCGGAAACTTATTTCGTGCATGGAACATTGAGAACATATTCTTGTCGATTTAACTAGTTCTAAAAGAATATTAACAATTAGTGAAATTGAAATCACTTAGAATAAATTAGTAATTAGTTATTTGTTCATAAATTAAGTACTATTAAATAGTATAATTCAATTTAATCAATTTGATTAATTATAAATCACACATCTACTAACTTTATTAGTGTCTCGCAATACGTGTATTCACGTATCCCACTACATGATATCTCACTTTTAGATAACTAGTCAAACTTACTAGTGTTAGATAACAGTAAGTGCGTTGCTTCTTAAAGTGTTTAATTATGCTTTATTTCATTTTGCATGTTGTATTTTAAAATTTTCTGTTCTATTGATTCTCTTATCATTGATTATCATCAGTGTTGCTGTTCATTTTCATTTTGAAATCATATGTTTCAAATTTTTTTTGAAAACTTAGTTGAATTTTATTATCATCTTTTTTTTATGGTTTCTTCATTTTCATTTTTTCAACTTGTTTTATATTACCACATCGTTCCAAAGTAGGTCGATGGTGGATGTGTGCTTTAATGCATACTGTCATTTAGTTATATTGATTTATTTTAAATTTTCTTTTCTTAATATGATATAACTTTATGCATGTCATAAATCTTGTTGTAGTTTTTGACTCACCTCTCTCGAGTAATTAGTTCGAAAAAAATTAATGGGATTAATTTTTTTAAGGGGAGGTAATAAGGGAGCTGTTACGTACATTTATTACCTAAGGGGGTAGTCTTCGGTCCTGCCAAATGTACGCACCAGTTTTATATAGTTATATTATTTGTGCGTTCGACTGATTCACGCACTGACGTGCACAAAGCAGTGAGTGTTGCTTTGGGACGCACGGGTAACCTAGTTGAGGAGTTGGTGACGTCATGATTTTTGAAGGGGCAACATGGAACTTGTTTATGTCCATGATTGTTATTTGATATTTGTATTCAATGGCATGTTTATGGAAAGCCATTTATTCTAGTGATCTGTATTGGTCTTCAGGTTGAAACCAATAGCAGCAATGTCACGTAAGTTATCGCCCCACTTCTTAATTAAAGCTGTATTATAAGGCCGCTCTAATACTAGTCTAGCGGGAATACGTTATTCCTAGAATGGATCTACAGAGTCGTTTGCCTTTAGGATTTGTATCGTAGAAGAAGGATTCCTACGAGTGGAAGAAGTTATTGATT
The DNA here is from genome assembly GCA_024509875.1 of Oreohelix idahoensis. Classification (NCBI taxonomy): domain Eukaryota; kingdom Metazoa; phylum Mollusca; class Gastropoda; order Stylommatophora; family Oreohelicidae; genus Oreohelix; species Oreohelix idahoensis. The sequence goes on along the minus strand of JAMPIV010022174.1, from coordinate 10,835 downwards.
ACCTTATGCACATGTTTTAATATGCTGTTACAACAGTGCCAGAATCGTGGCATAGAATGGGAGAGGTTAGTCAACTGGAATCTCTAACCTGTTCGTATTATCGTGTATGACTTTGTGTGAAACTATATGCTATATAACGCTATGTATGAAGAACGTCTGGGAATTTCACAAATATAATATGGAAGATTCGATCCTGGAGTATGAATACGTTACCATGATAGACGTCCTTGAAAGAAGGTCAACGGACTTGAATGAGAAGAATATTATACGGTAACAGTTTTGTAATCCTTAGTCTATTGACAGAGGACTTTACTAGTAGAGAATCTTCAGGAACTTTAAAAGTAATAATCAATATGTTGTCGTGTGATCTTTGCGCCTGTGACGATGTCAGTCTTGTCCACTTCGTGTCCACGTGAATAAAATCCATGTAAATTTATCACCGACTTGTGTGCTGCCAATACTTGCCCAGTTCACCCAGTTCACTACTACTTGTTGGGATTTCGTTTGAAGAACATTGTTGACATCCGTTCGTTTTAACCATTCGCGTTTTAATTTACCTCTAAACTGAACTCAAAGAAAAAACGGACTCAACACACAGTGGTTCGTGTAAAGTCCTGGTCTCTTCACGATGTCATCAGCTCTTTTCCTATTACATGTAGATATTTCTTCTTCTTCTTCTTCTTCGTTCGCCCTGAAAAAGGCGGTGGTTGCGTTGTGTATGTTTACAACGTAGCTGTGATATCTGCACCTTTCGGTCGACACATCCGACTTTACACGGCATTTTTTAGGACCGGGTTTGCCTTCCCATTGCGATCCGTACTCGCTCAGCCAGCCTGCACTGCTGCAGACTGTTTCCAGGACCACCACGTGGAGGTGGAGCACGGTCTTGACCAGCTCTGGTTCGCTGGTCCTGACGCAGGCAGTCAAGCTATGAGTCGCTGACTGCGGTCTCTATTGCTGCGTCTTATACTACAGACACATGACCGCACTTGTATGTCGTCATTGCTGTATTCTGCAATAGATTTTTACACCTAACACAACGAGATGCTTTCTCGACATCAAAACTAGAACAAGCAGTATCATTCAATAAACATTGATAAGAGTATAATTGATGTTCTTATCGTAGGTGCAGGTTAATGGTCATCACATTGTTGAAATGCTATTTGTTGGTGTAAGGTGTTATGATTGTCAACTCGCTAACCGACACAGGGTTGTACATACAGGTCACCTGGTCCATAAAGTAGTGAGGCCCTGGACAGGTGATGTTGACAATGAGTGAAAGTGTAAATGTCAATTGCGCGAATGTGTGGAATGTTCTGAAGTTGACATGTTGGTTAGAATACACTCATACACTCGTATGCAAGTCAATGATGTCCTGAACGGCTATTGACGTTTTCATATATTTATTGTGACACATACTCTGACATTACGGTTGACAGTCACTGGAACAAGTTGACACACACATTGTTGTATACGTGAAGAAATACATAGCATCTGGATATAATGGAATGATCGTAGGCAAGCACATAGTATTCTGATCTGTCTATAGTCTCATTCCTTAGCTGACTAATCGCTCGTCAGCCAATAAATATTACTTAATAATGGCTCCTTAGCAGACCCTCTTCTGCCTAAGTCTTTCAAGCCTTAAATCCAGCAAATGTGCATGGTAACGATCTTAAACCACCAGTAGTGGGGTTTTATTTTCCTTATAGATAACAGATCTCTATCATCATCAGATAATAAGGTTGTCCCTGTTCTCGATAGATGATTTTATTAAACTGGCAATGAGATCCAAAATGGCTTTACTTTTCAGTGAGCCTCGCTCACCCAAGGTGAAAATATGAAGCATAATTAAAGATGCTGTTCATACATAAATGTCCTTATTGGGCTCTGAATATTCTGCAATTAATAATGCTGGTCACATCAAATAACATAGGACTGCTAGGTAGCATATCATCTTCCTCTGTAGTTAATAATAATCTAGGCACGACGAAACGTCTATCCATCTAGGCATTGCAGAAGGGTACATAAACTGGCTTCGTTACCTTGTTATGGAAATACACTGGCGAATAGCTCACACCATCTTTTGGCGTTAAGAACAAACACTGGGGAGGATTACCGACATAACAGTCATATAGAGAAACTATCTCCTTTCCCCAAATAAACCACGGAAAGATCCCATCTTCGGACTTCCCTGGTACAGACCAGCCATCGCAGAAAAAAAACATAACGGAAGACCCTTTTCAAAACACACCCGGTCTGGGCATGCGTTAAAGATAACCTCTGAACTCTATATTCAAGTGGGACAACTATATATTACATTCATACGAAGCAAATACTGAGTATTCGCCCTTAGTCTGAAGGTACGTTAGAACCTAAATATTTTCAAACATAACAAGAATACAGACAAATAAATATCTTCCTATATATACTCTAAGAATCTGTGCGTAACACCCTTATCATTCTTATTACCCTGCCTATAAGAAAACTTAGGCTTTAGTTGAGGAAAGTTACTCTGGTTATGTGACGAAAAATTTGGAGATTTGTTATGTCTATAGAACACATTGTCTTTTCCTCTATTTTGACCATTGTAATTTTTATGAATTAAGTTAGCATTGTTGCGATTACCATCTCCTCTTTGAATATAGTTACTTCTAGGATCAAAATGTTGAAATCTGTCAAATTGTTTACAGTTCATTGGATAATAAGAATTACCACTTGACAAACTCCTTTGGTCCTGTCTAACCTTAGAATTATTTCTCTTACCAAAGCTTTTACTTTCTTTGCCTATGGGGATATGCTTACCAATTCTGTCAAACTGACTGAGCTGAGTTTGACGAGCAACTGGATCGCTAGAATATTTATCATCCCGTCCATAATGTGTCTCATTCTTGGACCTAGTAGTACTAGATTTATTCCTTGCTATAAATTTATCAGAGTTTACAACAGTAGATACATGGTTGATATTAAGAGTTTTGGCTTCAACTTTATGACCATTCTTTTCATGATTAACAGAACTTGATGGCAACCTAGAATTCTCTTTGTTTGTCTGACGCCACGAATCACAATCATTAGCAGAGACGCCATCAGCACGCGGAAAATTGTATCTGCCACGTAGGGATTTACCTCTATCCTGCTTAACATCAGTAGAAGTATTAGCAACGAGTGTGTAGAGCTGACTCTTTGCAACTTTCTTTCTAACACTGTCAAACATTGACAGTAGTAGAGCAATTTGTTGTTGTTTTTTAAGATGATATCGTGTAGACCATCTAATCTTTTTCCTTACCTGTGCAATCTCAAGATCTTTATGAGAGATCTGTTCACCAAGTTTCTTATTTAAATTGTCAATCCTAGTCACCTTCTCTTTCTCAGCCTTTACCTCTTTTAATCTCTTTTCCGCATCCACTTCTTTATTTGTTCTACTCTGTGTCAACTCTATCTGAAGTGCCTCGGTCTCACTATCCTGCCTATTTGTAAGTTCAACAACCCTTTCTGGTAATATAGGATTCTTTTCTTTAAGTTGGCGACCTAGGACAATGTTATAGTTTAATAGACCAACAAGTGTTTTATTATAGGACTTTTCACGTTCCTTTTTATCTTCCAACTGAGTTCTCAACTCTTTGATTTCGCTTAATGCCGAATTCAAACTTGCTTGCACACTAGCAAGTTCCGAGTTTGATTTATACAAATCACCTGTGAGCTTAAACAATTTTTTCTGAAGTTTACTCTCTTCAGCAATACTCTTTGAGCAATTTTTTCTTTTCTGTCTGTTGACTCTTACTTCCTCATCTTTTCCTTATTGTCGGAGATGCCGTAGCAAATTAACGTGTGTATATTTCTTACTATATGATCATGTTTAACATTCATATAGATGTATGCAAATGAACGAAGGTAAGTTAATAACCGTGCTAAATCCTCTGCCATTCTTAAATGAGGTTGAGACTGAAAATTGTCCTTAGCAAAATATCTTAGGGCTTTTGGCGTATTGACCAAAAATCTGTCCATTACATGTGCATCAAGCTCTGGGCCATTCAATTTTTCAAAATCTTTCCCTTCTTCATATAAATATACCAAAATAGGCCTCATATCATCAGGATCTGTATCAACATCAAGATCCATAGTGATTTATCTATTGAGTTCACTGTATATGTAATCACCTATACAAATTATTATCCCAAGAGGTTGGACAATTACCTTTCCAGATCACAGAGTTAACGACCTGTTTAAAAAAATGAGCTTATTCCCAAATCTGTATCAGCAATTCCTTTCTATAGTACCTTTATATGGGCATATTCAGGAAAGTCTATATTTATGTCATAGCCACAAGTTACTTATGCATCAACTTCTATAATCAATCTATATAGATATCGACAATAACCACAACTGATATCAATAGATTAAGTTTGTACAATTCAAGAAGGCCTGATGACATACATGGAGCGACACAATTTAAACTCTACCAAACCACTTATCTGTCATTAATCCCCTTAGAAAAACACCGGCATACACTTAGGAAAAACACAGGGCTTGCGACCACCTCGGTCTACGCCCAAAAAACACTCGACTCCTCTTTTAGGGATCACACATCTTCCCCCCCCCCCCCCCAAACAGTCACGGGCTCGGCTGTTTTTGAACACAGCTCTTAATACATGCAGCATAGCCGCGAGCTAAACACCGCTCACACAACTCAGGGATAAATTCCTCACAGGCGTGACTTAACGCTGTGAGTAGCAATCATCGCTTTGTTCTCGATCATACGAGAAGATATTATTCCTATCCCCTTTTAAACAAGCATCAGCTTAATCGGGCATTCAAGTGCCACAACCCATAATTTCACTTTGTCCAAAAAACATTCCAAAGATCACTTCCCTTCCATAGGGTCTACTCGCAACAGATAGGAATACGTCCTACTCAACATCTCATATGCCTCTCTCTATCCCTAACTATTAAACATTTTCAATCATAATTAGAATCAGCATGGTAACTAATCAAACAGTTATCCTTCTTATTTGGTTTTATACCCCATTCATGGTCAACTAATCTTCAAACTTCAGTTTGACACCTTCCTTGACATAGGAAATATTTAAGTTAAATATATCAAGTCATGTACAATCACGGTGACTTGCTGAAGATGACGGCCAGTGGTTTGCTGGTCTTACATCACAATACTGTACATTAATTTCCCCATTAATATTTAAATTTTATTTTCTCCCAAAGTGTCAGTAAGCCTGTCTGGCTTTACTACAAAATGATAATATCTTTCTTAACAACTCTGTGACACAACACAAAGTTTGATGTTGGCGACTTTCTAGATATGCTTCTACCCATATAAGTTTCATACATATTCAATAATACATACATCTTAATAATAATAATGATAATACAAATATTTTATCTTACCGCATCAATGAAATATTCCTACTAATAAATTTAATTGCGATTAATATGGTCACTTCCAGATCGCTTGCTGGTGCAGATCAGCAAAAGGCAAAATTGTACTGAAATACTTGCTTCTACAACAACTTTTATGTAGGAAAATCATTTAGTAAGTGGCAAACAACGCTGAATTCAAATCCGATTTATCCTTCTGTTAGTATATTAGATTCCAGCCAATCAGGGACCGTTAGGCTTATTGCGCCCTTTTTAAAAATGAAACTCAATTTTCAAACTTTGGACTACCTCTCCCCTTTCCCAAAACAGGTCAAGCTGAGAAAGATGCAAGTCTGTTGGTCCATCTGTCTTCTGTCAATATCTCCTTTATTTATTGAGTGTTTCAAATTCTGATAAGCAATTATTGATCCTGATGCTGTCTGTCATACAGTGGTTATATTTTTATTATATTATTTCTTATATTTACTACGTTTGTTTTTCTTCTTCATTTATTCAAATAACATATTTTTCTATCTACGGTAAGATACACTAACACCTTAATGTTCCATTAAACAGTTAATGTCATTATATTTGTCAACTGTTCTTTCTTTTAGCATGTTAGAAAATTATCTAAGTTGTTTTTCCTTCTATATCCTTTCATGCCCCTCCTGTGCAAATTCAAATTTCAAATTTCTGTAAACAACGAACTCGTGACACGACCACCTTCGCTCCATTTCTTTCCTTCCCGTACTGTATTTTCAAATATCACGTTAATCGTATTATGGACTGTAACCAACGTTCTCGTTTTAAAAAATGCAACAATGCGTTTGCCGTACCTTACAATAGTGCTACTTTTTGTCACGAAATACGTCTGTCTGTGTGTTTTTGAGAAGTGTCGCGTTCAACAGCGTGGTTATATACATTCGCATCTGCGTTAACAGAAAAGGGGAGGTGCATGTGGTTTTCTGTCGTATTTTCAAAATCCGTTAGTAGGAATGGCCCGCTCCTTCGCAAATTTGTGTGCCTAAAACTACTATCGCTTGTCAATAGGTGCATTTTCTCTCACTTTTTTTTCCTTCGTTTATTCTTTCCCCGTTTTTTTCTGACATCTATCTCGGAACAACTAAGCCTTGTCTTTTGAAAAATGTTACCGTTAGCGTCTCAAGGACGAGGCATAAAAGTTAGTACTGACTTGCAGGCGGGGCGATGATGTTTCACGCAACTTCCTTACTTTATCCCTATATTATTTTATCTAAATATAAAGCCTAACAAATAAAATTAATAAAGAGAAGAGCAATGGGAAAATAACAGTGCTGTCACAAAGAATGTACTCGAAATCCCCCTTGTTTTCTGCTTCGTCTGCAAATTGTAACGCTTTCACGTTGATATAAAAGCTTACTGTATTATTACCCGCCTTCTTCAATGAAACGTGTGCTGCATTTCTAAGAAAAACATTGAGACGTACTGCGTAATGACCTAAATTAATCCTAACATTAATTATATTACGTTACCAAAACGAACGAACAGATGGACAAAAGGATAAAGAGAGAGGGGAGGGCTGAAAATCAGGAACGCATGCAACACGCGTCGCGCGATACACAAATGCTGCCATCACGCGTGTAAGTCTACATGCACTAATTTTTTTTCAGACGGACAGTGATAAAATACACTACCCTTTCCCAGAGTTAGGTTTATAAATCATAAAAAAACTCTTATTAGAAAAGATAACATTAGATGGGTTTACGGTTGAAAACATAACAGTACCCAGACAGCACATCTTCGAAACAGGAGGTAGAAGAAATTGCATATTTTGAATGCAGCCACGTAGCTCCTTTAAATTTGTATTTTTGGGTTCCTTAGGGCTTGCTGACAAATAATATGTAAAACGTTACGCAAATAGTCCAGGAATTAATAAATTATACCCAAAATAAAATATTGGGGGTGCCTGACAGCTTAAAATCATTTCTGCTCATAAGATTTTTTTTTAACGTGTTTGAAAAAAATTTACGTTACAGAAATAGCCTACCATGTAAACTCCAAATTGATTGGAGCGCAACAAATGAAAGCCTAACCACGATTGGTCGGGCTATAAATACTATCTTGGTTGTTAGGGGAAACGGGGAAAGGTAACATTTTTTCAAACACTTGTCGAAACGGGGCTCATTGGTCAGACTCGCTGATATACACACTTGGGAGCGTTAGTTCGAAACCACTTGTTTAAATAAGATTGATAAAGCATCAGTGCGTTGAAGCCAGCTTATATTTGGCTAAATAAAAGCCTGGAAGATAAGCAGATGGGAATTTGTGCCAGTTTGTGCCAGAATTCATTGCTAATCAACGTATCTGTGTTTATTTCCATGAAATTGTGGTAAGCTTGAACCATTCAATATCTTTTAATGAAAATTGAATGTGAATTGTTGATTTATGCCTGTATATATATGTGTAGTTCAGTGGCCAACGTGAGGTAAAGCCTGTAATGCTCCAGCCTGAACAGAGGGTGTCGGAGAGAAGTAAAACGGCATGGAATGGCCAAACAGTACACTGACACCTGGATGATTGAATAGAAAGAAATAATGCTGGAATTGCAGAGGCGTAGTAACCATTAAGAAGGGTAATACTGGAATAAAGTATTTCAAATGAAGCTGACAGTTGGCCTAATGCTCTGAACTCAATGTTTGTGCTGTGTTGTGATCAGTGTAACAAGAGAGTTTAAGTTAGTTATGAAGTAGAAGGTACATCCTTCTTGATTTCAGGGACAGTGGTCTTGATGGTACTGAGCAGCACCTGGTCAGAGCTTTGCTGAATCCAGTGTCGGACAGCATACTCCTTGGTCCTTTTAGCTATCAGTGAGGTGTCTCCAGAGCCCAGAGGAGAATTCGAGCAGAGGAGTCCTTTCCTGCCGCCATCACGCCAGATAAGCTAACTTGGCCAGCTGAGCTCAACATTATGTCCCCTCATCTTGAACTGACTTTGTAAAAATTAACATTAAGAGGGGAATTTACTTGTCTTAAAATCAGGAACTGTGAACATCTCCAATACTAGTCCCTAAAGACAAACTATTGAAGTCATGATGACAAATACCAACAGAGCTTGAACAAAACAAAACCAGTATTACCTCATTTTACTACTACACAACTGACACACATAGAACATTTGTAATAATATATGTCACTACAATATTCATATTAAATAATTCTGTACATAACTTGTAATTTAAATTGATTGTGATTCCTGGTTCCCTTGTAGTTGAATCAGGACACATATTCATTCATGATAACCATGAATACATATTGTTATTTGAAAAGTTATCAGTGACTCTTTAAGATATTCTCATAGAGTGTTATATGTATGTGAGTGTCACAGTGTTGTCAAGAGTAGTGGATTAAATTAAATTGTTTATCTGTCTGTTGTTGTGACTTACACTTCATCATACACATACCCTAGACACATAACGTAGTCATCACACACTATTCCAGAATAATTCTGACTGAGATATATAAATATGTGGTAGCAAGTAAGGTTATCTATAATACACTACTCTTAATAGATATAGATACCTTCACAGTGATCTCAGTCAGTACACTAAGTCCCCTATAAATATTTATAACATCCCACTTCACCACATATATTGGGGTCTCGCTCTTGGGATTTTGAATCTTTACCTATTAAAAATATTGGGGGTAATTCACTTCAGGGAATATAAGAATTAAAAGGTATCCTTGGGTGGAATTAAATAAGGTTGAGCTCACGGTGCCTGTGTTGTCCATTAGATATTATTTAGAAATTGTTGGTTAGACATTGTATAAATTTACCTGATAGACAATGGCGGACCTGGCCAAATTTCGATCTGCTGCGGTTCAGACTGCAAAAGAGTTAGGATTAGATGGGCAAGTTATGGTTGCCTATGTCACTACGGAATGTGACAAATATATTGAACGCGAAGAAAGAAGATTAGAAAAAGAGGCCGAAAGAAAGTTAGAGGCTGAGACTAAGAGGTTGCAAGCTGAGGCTGAGACTAAGAGGTTGCAAGCTGAGGCTGAGACTAAGAGGTTGCAGATTGAGGCTGAGGCTAAGAAATTGGAAGCAGAAAGAGAAGACAAAAGATTAGCTGCAGAAAGGGAAGCAGAAATTTCCCTGCAGAAAAGGGAAGAGAAGAAATTAGTCTCCTCTGCAGAAAGGGAGAGAAAGGAAGACTTAGCTGCAGAAAGGGAAGCAGAAGAAAAGATTACAAAGGGAACATGAGTTACGACTAAGGGAGTTTGAGTTTCAAGGCCATGCTCCTGAAAATGGTGCCAGTCCCTTTGCCTCTGATGCTACGGTTACTCAAGGAGCCTCAACCTCAGCTATGAATTTTCATTTAGATCATTTTGTTGAGAAAGACGATGATATTCAAATATCTACCTAAATAGGTATGAATCCTATTAGCTACCACGTATGGGTTTAGAGATGGAGCTTAAAGTTATTCTCAACCCGTGGGGCAGCTTATTCCAAGTTTTTCAAAAAAAATCCCCAGAGGTGATCATCTCCTCTTATGACATCCTAAAGCACCCTCTTTTGTTAAAATATCCCCTCCATCCTCCAAAAACTTCCAAAAATTCCAATGCTAAAACCACATACCTTAAACCCACACCCCCTCTAACACATCCTAGAGACTCTCCCAGAAATTCTTCCATTCCAACAAAACCCAAGATCCCCCCCCCCTCACAAATTCCTTACCAACACTCTCCCCACCTCTCCCCATTCCCCTCCCATCTCCCTAAACACCATTCCCCCTTATCCTCTCTTCATTTTTCTAATCACCCATAATCATCCCTTAACAGAGGTCACCAGGTCTTACCCCTTACCACCCCCTCCCCCCCCTTATTCACCAAAACTTTCCCCCCCCTCCCAAACCAAACCCAAATCACCACTTTCACCCCCCCCCTTACCTCCCCCCAAATCACTTCCCCTTACATCCCCACCCCCACCCAACCCCCCCCCAACTCATCCCTTCCCACATCATCCCTCCCCACAAACCCCCCCCTCCCCCTTATTATACCTCCAATACCTCATTCCCCACCATCCCCATCCCTAATCCTCCTTCCCCCATATACACATTCCCCCCAACCTTACCTTTTACTCCCACCCTCCCTTCTTCTTCACAACATAACTCACCCCCACCCTCCTCTCATCTTCCTTCCCCCTTATTTTCACCCCCCCCACCCTCCAATAAACCTCCCCAATACCCCCAATACCACCCCCACCCCCTTCCCTTTCTCAAAAACCCATCCCCCCCCTAATCATACACTTCCTCCATTCTCACTCACCCCCCATTACCTTTCCCTATTAAAACCCCCCCCACACACTTCCCTCAACCACCTTCTCCACCCATATCCCCCTCATTTTCCCCATCTCCTCACTTACCCCACCCACCCCCTTATTACCCCCAACAACAATTCCCCCCTCCCTCATTTCCCAATCTCCAA